>SJYC01049059.1:0-111121 GCA_006408675.1 Madoqua kirkii
TCTCCTATGATTTGAATATTGGGGTGTTTAACATTGTTCCAGAGGTTTCTGAGGTTGTCCTCATTTCTTTTAATTCTTTTTTCTTTTATCCTCTCTGCTTCATTTATTTCCACCATTTTCTCTTCTACTTCACTTATCCTATCTTCTGCCTTTGTTATTATACTGTTGATTCCCTCCAGAGTGCTTTTGATCTCAGTTATTGTATTATTCATTATTGATTGACTTTTATATCTCTTCTAGGTCCTTGTTAAACTTTTTTTGCATCTTCTTAATCCTTGTCTCCAGACTATTTATCTATAACTCCATTTTGTTTTCAAGATTTTGGATCATTTTTACTTCATTATTCTGAATTCTTTTTCAGGTAGACTGCCTATCTCCTCCTCTTATGTTTGGTTCGGTGGTCTTTTATCGCGCTGCTTTACCTGCTGAATATTTCTCTGTCTTTTCATCTTGTTTAGGTTATTGTGTTTGGGGTGGCCTTTCTGATGCTGGAAGTTTGTGGTTCCTCTTTATTGTGGAGTTTCTTCCCTGTGGATGGGGTTGGAGGAGTGGCTTGTCAAGGCTTCCTGATTGAGGAAGCTTGCATTGGTTTCTGGTGGGTAGAGCTGGATCTCTTCTCGCTGGAGTGCAATGAAGTGTCCAGTAGTGAGTTTTGAGGTATCTATGGGTTTTGTGTGACTTTTGGCCATCTGTATTTTTGTGCTCAGGGTTATGTTCCTGCATTGTTGGAGAGTTAGCTTGGTATGTCTTGTTCTGAAACTTGTTGACTTTTGGGTGGAACTTGGTTTCAATGTAGGTATGGAGGCTTTTGGATGAGCTCTTGTCAATTAATGTTCCCTGGAGTCGGGAGTTTTCTGGTGTTCTCAAGTTTTGGATTTAAGCCTCCTGCCACTGGCTTTCAGTCTTATTCTTACAGTAGCCTCAAGACTTCTCCATCCATATAGCACCAATTGTAAAACATCTAGGTTAATGGTGAAAAGATTTTCCACAGTGAAGGACACCCAGAAAGGTTCACAGAGTTACACAGAGAAGAGAAGAGGGAGGAGAGAGATAGAGGTGACCAGGAGGAGAAGAGGGGGAATCAAAAGGGGAGAGAGCAATCTAGCCAGTAATCAATTCCCATATGCTCTCCAGTGCATGTATCTTTTGAATTATGGTTTTCTCAGGGTGTATGCCCAGGAGTGGGATTCCTGGGTCATAGGGTAGTTTTAGTTTTAGTTTTTTTAAGGAATCTCCCTACTGTTCTCCATAGTGTTTGCACCAATTTACATTCCCACCAACAATGTAGGAGGGTTCCCTTTTTTCCACACCGTCTCCTACATTTATTGTCAAACATTTTGAACTTGTACTCATGACCTGGAAGGATCTGTGAAACTAAATCCACATGGATTGTTCTCTAACTCAGTCTTCATCACCATTTCTGTCTCTGTTAAAACTGCCTCCCTGTGGATTTCTCCATTCCAGGTGACCAGCTCTCCTGTGTGCATGGACATGAGTGGGATGTCAGTGCCCACAGAATTCTTATCACGGCATAACTCTGATGGTATCATCACGTTTGTGGACCCAAGATGCATCAGTGTGATTGGCTACCAGCCTCAGGTAGGTGGTTTTGAGCTCATGGAATCAGCTGGAGATTTAGATTTATTTAAAATGCATGTGGGCTTCCCTGGTGGCTCAGATGGTAAAGAATCTGCCTGCACTGCAGGACACCTGGGTTCAATCCCTGGGTTAAGAAGATCCCCTGGAGAAGGGCATGGCAACCCAATCCAGTATTCTTCCCTGAAGAATTCCATGGAGAAGACCCTGGCAGGCTACAGACGATGGGGTCACAGAGAGTCGGACATGACTGATCGATTAACACTTTAACTTTCAAAATTCACCTACCTCATTTGTTCAAGATATACTACAGTGACGATACAGGGAAACACAGCATAAAAATCCATCTCCTTGTCTGGGTAATGGCCTTCCAAAGCAAAAAAGGTTATTGTATGCAACTGCACTGCTTAAAATTAACTCAATTTTTTATGCTAACCATTGTGTTTAATCTAGCTCTAGATTTTTCTCAAACTAGAATTAAGATGTTCTATGAAAAAGAGACTCTCTTATCAATTAATTTTGATGAATACCAAATAGGAGATCTCCTTAGAAACTTTAAAAGTATATTCATGTGAAAGACCCTGAAATGTCTTAAAGATGTTCCCTGAATTTTGTCTTACCATTTGTTTCGCAAATGTATATGGATCCTCTTTTTACAGGAGGCACGTTTTCAAGGTCTTTTATTTTTTAAGTGAAAAACACAAAAGTCACAAAAAATATCAAAAGTCAAAAGTTCAGTTCAGTCAGTCAGTCGTGTCTGACTCTTTGCAACTCCATGAATCACAGCACACCAGGCCTCCCTGGCCATCACCAACTCCTGGAGTTCACTCAGATCCACGTCCATCGAGTCAGTAATGCCATCCAGCCATCTTATCCTCTGTCGTCCACTTCTCCTGCCCCCAACCCCTCGCAGCATCAGAGTCTTTTCCAATGAGTCAACTCTTTGCATGAGGTGGCCAAAGTACTGGAGCTTCAGCTTCAGCATCATTCCTTCCAAAGGAATCCCAGGGCTGATCTGCAGAATGGACTGGTTGGATCTCCTTGCAGTCCAAGGGACTCTCAAGAGTCTTCTCCAACACCACAGAAAAAAACACATCAATTCTTCAGTGCTCAGCCTTCTTCACAGTCCAACTCTCACATGTATACATGACCACAGGAAAAACCATAGCCTTGACTAGACGGACCTTAGTCAGCAATGTAATGTCTCTGCTTTTGAATATGCTATTTAGGTTGGTCATAACTTTCCTTCCCAGAAGTAAGCGTCTTTTAATTTCATGGCTGCAATCACCATCTACAGTGATTTTGGAGCTCCAAAAAATAAAGTCTGACACTTTCCACTTTTCCCCATCTATTTCCCATGAAGTGATGGGACCAGATGCCATGATCTTCGTTTACTGAATATTGAGCTTTAAGCCAACTTTTTCAGTCTCCTCTTTCACTTTCATCAAGAGGCTCTTTAGTTCCTCTTCACTTTCTGCCATAAGGGTGGTGTCATGTGCATATCTAAGGTTATTGATATTTCACCTAGAAATCTTGATTCCAGCTTGTGCTTCTTCCAGCCCAGTGTTTCTCATGATGTACTTTGCACATAAGTTATATAAGCAGGGTGACGATATACAGCGTTGACGTACTCCTTTTCCTATTTGGAACCAGTCTGTTGTTCCATGTCCAGTTCTAACTGTTGCTTCCTGACCTGCGTACAGATTTCTCAAGAGGCAGGTCAGGTGGTCTGGTATTTCCATCTCTTTCAGAATTTCCACAGTTTGTTATGATCCACACAGTCAAAGGCTTTGGCATAGTCAATAAAGCAGAAATAGATATTTTTCTTGAACTCACTTACTTTTTCCATGATCCAGCAGATGTTGGCAATTTGATCTCTGATTCCTCTGCCTTTTCTAAAACCAGCTTGAACATCAGGAAGTTCATAGTTCATGTTTTGCTGAAGCCTGGCTTGAAGAAATTGTTCCAAATTAAGATAAACCAAAGAGATAAAATAACAGTATGCAATGTAAAAGCCTTCCTTGGGTCCTCAGCCTGAAGATGTACAGCTATAAAGGACAACTGGGAGACAAGTGAGGAAATGTTAATATGTTAGGTGATTTTATCAAATAAATCGATTTTTACAGGTATAATATGGTACATTATGGATTTGTAAGAAAATGTCATTTATATGGGGCTTCCCTGCTAGCAGAGTTGCTAAAAATTCTGCCTGCAATGCTGGAGACCCTGGTTCAATTCCCTGGGTCAGGAAGATCCCCTGGAGAAGGGAATAGCAATCTACTCCACTGTTCTTGCCTAGAAAATTCCATAGACAGACTATGGGGTCGCAAAGAGACACATGTTTCATATATGAGGAGCGTTGTGATTCTTGCTAATTGTTTTCACATGATTCAACAAAAAATTAAATACATAAACATTTTAAGTGTAATTTAAAGTAAGATATATATATATATATATTAGATATATTTGTGCATAGGTATGATATTTCATTTGTATTTACTTTTTATGTTTCTTATATATTTATAGTTGCATATATATGAAAGAAAAAGAAAAATGCAAATGTGGCAAAATACTGACAGTTGATGAAGCCAGTTAAAATGACCCACAGGTGTGAATTACACTACCCTTTCAACTTTTCTGTAGATTTAAATTTCTTCCAATATAAAAAGCATTTGAACAAACAAGAAAGAAGAAAAAGAATCTTTGTTCTGGGAAACAGAGTTTGGGTGACATTGATGGGGGGTTTTTTAATTACATGTCTGTTTTATAACTAGAAACAGACTAAATTGAAATGTGGGAACCATTCATTGAATTCTTCATCTCTAGACTGATGTAAACCTCAGAATTCTGGGATGGAATGAAGGGGAAAATTAATCTCTTTCCAAATTCACTGTGACCTCTGATGACTTCTCTTTCCAGCCAGATTCATTTATCCACCGGCCACCTTCCATGGGCATCTGGATCTAGTGTTTCTTGGCACAGATAAGAGTCCTTTCCCCTGTCAGTGTCAGCACCCACTGAGGCCATTTGCTGACTTGGGTTCTGATCGATGACTTTGTTGAAACTCTTTGCTGCTGAAGATACTTCCAACTGGACCAGTTTCCTATAACCCATTTGCTTTTGGACGGTTTCTCTCATTCCAGTCGGTTTCATTGCAAAACACTTTTGTTTGGGGTTAATGCTGGGTCCTTTGAATAAAACATAGATGAACGAAGGTAGGTAGTCAACAGACTTAACAAGTTTAGTTATTTTATGATAACTGCTTTTCTCCAGGCACAAGAGAGCTGCAGTTCCCCCCATTTAAGTGATTCCAGGTTTCATAGGCTACACATCCATCTTCATGCTACCACTTGTGTTCTTTTTATGTTTATTAAAATGTTTATTAGAGCTCGACTGTACAGTCTGCCTTTCCAAGGCAAACAGAAATAAAATTGCATTCTGAAGCTGCTGCTCTAGTTCCTTAGCAAAATTAGAAGTCAGTACTGAACATGCCAGAGGCACTGAGGATGGGGCACCAGATGCCAGCTCCTTAATCACGCGAGGAAAACATTTCCATCCACTTTTTTCCCCCTTCTGGTGTGCGCTAAGATGAGTTGAAGGGGATGTATGTGAACACTCATGTCTAACAGTGATGTATAAACAATGAAACGTGGGGTTGGGGAGTATTAAAGCTTGTCTCTCTCTCTTTAGGATCTTCTAGGAAAGGACATTTTGGAGTTCTGCCACTCCGAGGATCAGAGCCATCTTCGGGAGAGTTTCCAGCAGGTACCATGAATGTTCATTTCCAGCTGATGTAGAAGCTGGGTACACATGGATGTGGTCCTTCCATGTGCCAGGCAAGCAGCAGGGACCCCCTCTCCAAGGCATCAGAGGGCCCCTGGAATGAAGGAGATCGCAGTCCAGTGGAGAGGGCAGACCGTCAATAAGGAATTTCCGTGTCTTGAGAGAGGAGCAGAGGAGGGCAAGGTTGACAGGGTGAAGAACAGTCTCGAGGGGAGGCAACAATCAGGATGGGTCTTAACAGATGAGCAGAGAAAAAATGACAGAACATTCTAGACAAGGGGCCAGCACCAGAGATGCAAAGAAGAGCACAGCCTGTTGGGAGAGTTTTAAGTAGTTCCTCATGGCTAGAACAACACCGGCCGCCTTGTAGAGAGTAGGTGGGCAGTGGTCAAAGAAGAGGCCAATGAGGCCAGATTCTGAAGGGCTTTGTATGCCATCACTGGGAACTTAAATTCTCTCCTGAGTCGTTTAAATGAGGATTGCCTTGAGGATTTGAAGTGGAGCAATGTTTTTGAAAAACCCAGGTATGGCAGCCCAGGTATGTGGAAGAGACAAGGATGCGAAATAAATGGAACAAAAGACAAACTGGAAGCCTGCTTCCACTGCCCTGGTGATGAGACCAGAACTGGGGCAGGAGCAGCGGAGGAGGTGGTTGCTGGGTAGCAATGCTGACAATGTGAATAGAGACAGTGAAGGAGAGAGAAGGACCAAGGGTGACCATGGAGGTCTGAGAGGAAGGCCACTATGCTCACTGCATCCAGAGCATTGTTAGAATTAGATGCTGTTTACTGAGCACCTACTATGTGCCAGGCAGTGTGGAAACCCTTTATGCACACACTGCTTTCCTGAAACTTCACAACAGTCACAGGAGTGGGTGTTCTTATCCTCAGGCTACAGGTGAGTCAAGTGAAGCTTCTGAAGGAATTCCAGAAGGCCATGTGGGCAGGGGGTGAGAGAAGCGGGACTGTCGCTGTGGACCTGCCCCTCTTGAGCGTGGGTCCACCTGGGAGGAAGGAGAGAGCCAGTTCCTCGAAGGGTTCCAAGCACTCGCTTCAGCCCCTGCAGGGAAAAGGACGGGTGATGTTACAGAACAAGGACCTTGGAATTGCTTTTTAAGAAGGAATCATGGTTTGTCATTCATCTGAGAGAATAAGTCCTTGACATTCTGCTTTGCAAGTGGTTCAGAATGAGTGCCTCTGACACGGAGCTCTCCTGTGAAAGGCATGGACTGTCTGCATGCACAGACCTAGGGCTCCAGCTACACCACCTCTGGGCATGCAGATCACATGACCCGACTTGTGCCCTGCTGCTCTGTTCTTCCCAAATAGCACCAGCTCCTGGTTACCTTTCCAGGTGTTAGACTGCTTTGTTGTCCATCGTCTCTGCCTGCATCTCCAAGCCGTGATACTCTGGGGCTCTGTTCCTGGCGCCTTCTCTCCTTCTCTCTAGTATCCGGGTGATTTTACCTACTGGATGAGTTCAGTCCATATCATCACTTGTGGATGTGCAGATACCTAGCCCACACCTGCATTTGAGTGCCCACGAACCTTCCAACGCGGTGCCCCACTCTCATCTCACAGCCCCCGGTCTCCTTCGTACCACTGGTCTTCTGGATACAAATGTCGGAAACCAAGAAAAAGTCTTCATTCTTCCCTTGATCTCCCACATCTTGCCCAATCGGTCCTCCTGACTCCAGCACCCCCCCAAGAGGACACCAGTAACCTGCCCTCTTCTCCCTCTCTTGTTCTTACTGACCTTGCCCAGGCCACCTGTCCATGCATTTTGAGTTTTGCAACAGCTTCCTTGGGCTTCCCAGGTGACTCAGTGGCCAAGAATCTGCAGCAATGCAGGAGACATGAGTTTGATCCCTGGGTTGGAAGGAAATGGAAGTGCATTCCAGTTGTCTTGCCTGGGAAATCCCGTGGACCGAGGAGCCTGACAGGCTGTAGTCCATGGGATCACACTCAGATACGACTTAGCAACTGAACAACAATGGACCCTTCGTCACAAATATTTTATACTATATAATCCTCAACTCTTCACAATATCTTATCATTCCTACTTTTTGCAGTGAAAACCAGAACTTAGAGAGAGAGGTTCAGTCCCTTGCTCCAAGTCAGACAGCAAGGTGATAACAGAACTGGAATCAGAGCCTGCCTCCTTCTGAAGTGTCCACCTCCATCCCCAAACTCCCCACACAGACCTCTCCATCTGACAGCACCTCAGAGATTTTAAACTGCTGACACTATCGAACCTGGTTAGTTTGGGAAAGAAAGAGAAGGAATCAAACACCGATCCCACCCCAGGATTCTGTTTAAGTAATCCTCACTCTGAGAGCAGCCACGTCATTCCTGGGGCAGGAGGTGAAACCAAAGCAGCCCCACCCGATAGCCGGCGGCCAGGGTGGGTCACCTGGCTCAGCGGGCAGCAACCAGCAGCCGAGCGGACATGCTAGAGAGCCAGGCCAGGGCTCCTTGCCTGTGTTCATTGGGTTCCAGCCACCAGCGGTCAGGGTGGAGGACAAATGTTGATAAAAGGAAGTGACTTATTTTTGCAGAAAGCACAGAGGAGGCTGTGTGAGTTCAGAGCAAGTCCTTGAACTCTGGATTTAAACAGACATTTTGAATGACCCAGATATGAGACTTTAGAGTGGGATCGCGAGTTTGTGAGGAATTTGTGGTTGGTGGGATGACAGCATGCCAGATGGGGCCCCGATGGGGTGGAAATCCCGAGTCTGCTCTGGACTCTGATGCCCTCTCTGGATCCCAGGTGACCTGGATGTCAGATGAAAGAGTGGGACCCAGGAAGATTAAGGCAGACTCCTCCTTCTCTCTGCCCAGATGTCTTCCACAGTGATGATGGTGGTGGTGGTGGTGATGAGTAAAGGTGTTTGCAGGAACAGCTGGGCTGGGCTGGCTTTATCCCTGGACTTGGTGGTCTCAGGTACTAGCATCATACCTGAATAAAGCACAGGTGAATGCACCAGCCTGGTCTCCAGGCCTGGACTATGACACCCCCACTGCCTTACATGCGTGGTCCCACCCACATAACACCTTAGGTCTCCCCGCCCCCAGACACATGCTCATCTGCGCCCTCTGCCCCAGGGAAACCCTCTCCAAAGCTTTGTTATTGTTCAGTCACTCGGTAGTGTCCGACTCTTTGCAACCCCATGGACTGCAACATGCCAGGGTTCCCTGTCCTTTACCATCTCCCAGTTTTCTCAAACTCATGTCCATGGAGTTGGTGATGCCATCCAACCATCTCATCCTCTGTCACCTACTTCTCCTGCCCTCAGTCTCTCCCAGCATCAAGAGTCTTTAGCAGTGAGTCAGTCTTCGCATCAGTGGACCAAAGTACTGGAATTTCAGTTCAGCTAGAGCTTTACCAGCCAGCATGTCACCCAAACCCACCTCCCTCCAGGAACCCTTTCTGGATCCTGAGAAAGCCTGTCTTGACTTCCTGGTAACCCATGGCACCTGATCGTATGTTCCTGTCGTTGTGTTTGCTCTCTGAGTTACAGTTACCCACGTGCCCGCCCCTCCTGTGCTGGTGAGAGGCTCTCTGGGGACCACACGACGGTTCTGTCTCAGCTCTAGCCCATCGGGGAAAGACAGAGGTCAGGTAGACGTGGCGTCCCATCCTGCCTCTGCTCCTCCTCAGTCATGAGGCTTTGGCAGGAGAGTTCCCTATTTTCCTTGTTGTTGTTCAGTCACTCAGTCATGTCCAACTCCTTACGACCCCATGAACTACATACAGCATACCAGGCTTCCCCATCCTTCACTATTTCCCTTAGTTTGCTCAGACTCATGTCCCTTGAGTCGACGATGCCGTTCAAGTGCAGTATATCTTTCTTAGTTCTCTAACACTTCAGAGATCCTTGGCCAGATGCAATGGAAGCTAATTGCTTCTTGGGACTTTCCTGGTGGTCCAGTGGTAAAGACTCTGAGCTTCCAATGCGTGGGACCCGGGTTTCATCCCTGGTCAGGGAACTAGATCCCACATGCCACAACTAAGACCCAGCAAAGTCAAATAAATAAAAGGAAACTAACCTTTCCTTTCATGGTGCCCAGTGGGAAGAATCAGATTTCTATCCCATGAGAATGGGATGAATGGGGCTCTTTTCATTTTCATGTTGAAAACAGCAGACCTTTAATTTTGAGATTAACCTCCTCTGTCACAAGTCTTTGGCAGGAGAGTTCCCTCCTTTGTGGTTCAGCTTCCAGATATACCAGGCACTGTGGTGAGGACCATGGGAAGTGACACACACAAGATATTTGTAGGTCAGCCCCCGGCAGATGCAAGGCTGGGCTCCCTCCCACCCTTGCTCTTTACCCATGGCTCCAGGGGCCAAGGGGCTTCCTTGGTGGCTTAGATGGTATAAAGAATCTGCCTGCAATACAGAAGATGTGGGTTCAATCCCTGAGTCAGGAAGATCCCCTAGAGAAGGAAATGGCAACCCACTCCAGTATTCTTGCCTGGAGAATCTCATGGACAGAGGAACCTGGCGGGCTACAGTCCATGGGGTCACAAAGAGTCAGATAGGACTGAGCAACTAACAGCAGGGGCTGATCTCGCACACAGGCAGTGCCTGAGAGTGTGTGTTCCACGGAGTTAAAAAATATCACACCATCTCAGGCATCCCGGTTAGAGGAAGCAGGAAAAGGCACCATCCTCAAGCTTCAGAACACAGTAGACATGGTCTCACCATGGGGGCACTACCTGCATCCCAGGTGCTTTGTGCAGATTCAGAGAACCCCCTGGAAAATGGCCCTGAAGGGCACATGGCCTTGACCTTTGGCCGGCTTCCTGTTGAGGCTGCAGTTTTGCTAGCAGGCACCCCTGGGCATCCTGGCCTGGCCTCACCCCACCCATTGATGTGTTGAGTCAGCTCAGGAAATGTGCTTGAAGCACTTAACTCTCTGCCAGGTCCTGGGCTGAGGGTGCAGGCTCTCGGCAATCATGGGGTCCCTGACCCCGGCTGCTGCTGACATTCAACCAGAATAAAGTACAAGTGCCAAGAGTTAGGTTGCAGGACCTGGGTCCCAGTTCTTATCTCTGGTCACATTGTTCTCCACAGTCAGGAGGCTGGCTGGTTGCCTCCCAGCCCCAGGATCTGGGATGCACAGACCAGGAGGGGGCGCTCCTGTTCCCCTTGCTTTGTCCTGGAGGCATCATCACACCCAGTCCTGGACCCACCAGCCATCTGTATCCTTTCTCCTTCTGATTCAGCTGAGAACTGCTCCTGGTGTCACTTTCTGCACTTACACCCTGCCATCCAGTCTCAGCATCTGGGGGTTTCTGCATGTGATAGACTGTGTGTGTGCATAAAGCTGGAAAGCCAGCTATGTGTCCCCTGAAACATACTCGTGGTTTGGAAATAAAATTTCGGTTCCTGTCCCAGCTTTTCTACCCAAGTTGTCTGATCTCGGGCAACTTATTTTATTTCTGTGACGCTCAGCATTATCTTTGTAAATAGTAAAAGCCCACCTCTTCAAGTTCCTGTGAGGAATTACATTGAGAAGTACCTTGGAAACTAAACTGTACTGCAACATAAAAGTCATAATAGAGGAGCTTCCCTGGCAGTCCAGTGGTTAAGATTCCCACTGTAGGGGGCATCCCTGGTCAGGGGACTAAAATCTTGTATGCCTCATTGAGGGGGCCACAAAAAAGTAATAATAGATAATGCATAGAAATTTGTTATTTTATTGTATCTCCTCCCAGAGAGTATATTTAATCCAATCTGCAATGTTAAATGGAGTTTAAGAATTTCTTAATGTGAAGCATGAGGAAATAAACCCATGAGTACAACGTCACTACGTACCTGAGTTAACTGCATCAGGGCATGGGCACCAAGCTCAGAGTGCCCTGGTAGCCAAGGCAAAAAGGGAAACCTCCAGCTTATAGAGTTTTCATGGTCCGATTTCTAAAAGCTAAAATGTTTGATATAAAATGGGCCTTGAAGGGGTAGGTGGAATAAATTGGGAAAGCAGCATTGACATATGTCCACTATCATGTGTAAAATAGCTGGTTAATGGGAAGGTGCTGTAGCACAGGGAGCTCAGCTTGGTGCTCTGTGATGACCTAGAGGGGTGGGATGGGGAGTGAGAGGGAGGGAGGCTCAGGAGGGGATGGGATATATGTTTATGCAGAGCTGGTTCACGTTGTTGTGCAGCAGAAACTAACACAACACTGTAAAGCAGTTATACGCCAGTATTTTAAAAAGGGCATTGCCTAATTGGTTTCTCACAGGGTGGTGGCAGAACGACCCAAGTGCAGGGTCCCGTCTCAAGGGGGAGTGGACCGAGCTTCCCCTGAGGGTGACTGCCCTTCCTCCATGCCTGTCTGTGGTCACGATGCTCCTGTTCTGGGCTCCCACTGGCCCCCGCCAAGCCTGTACTGCCTGCTGCCTCCTCACTCTGTCTGGCACCTTCCTTCCTCCCGCTGACTTCCTTCTCCAAATGTTTGCTCAGGTGGTGAAGCTGAAAGGCCAAGTGCTGTCGGTCATGTATCGGTTCCGCACCAAGAACCGCGAGTGGGTGTTGATCCGCACCAGCAGCTTCACCTTCCAGAACCCGTATTCCGACGAGATAGAGTACATCATCTGCACCAACACCAATGTCAAGTATGTACCCGCCCGCCCCTCCCCAGGTCCCAGCCGGCGCTAGTGTTCCGTGACGCTCTCCTTCCTGCAGGCTCTGGCTCTGCCGGCAGCTGCAGATCCCTGCAGGAGACTAAAGAGCAGGAGGAGGCAACACTGGCCCCTCTTCACTATCTCCTCCCAAGTGCCCCTTCTCAAGGCCCTCCTGATTGGGAGCCCTCGGTGCTGACTGATGACCCTGGTGGTACTCCCTCTCCATCACACGGTTGGTCGGTTCAAGATGCTCTGGTTTCCATGATCTTCTCCTCCCCGAGTCAGAGCCCAACAGAGTGGGGCTTCCTTGGGGCTCCCTGCTGTGCCAGCTGAAGCCGGGAGGTGGAGGAGTGAGGCTGAGCCTCTTGGCAGTTCTGGGCCGTGGGGGCAGGCGGTACAGGGGTGAGCACCTCAGGGTCACAGGGCTTCTTGGCTGTCCGGTCACTGACGCAGTCGTCTGAGATCCCTGCTGGCTTTGCTGCTGTACCCTACGTGTGTTAACACACAGACCTGCACTCCGGTCGTGGCCCCCGATTCCCTGTGACCTTGACTATGTCCCTTCATCTCTCAGCCTTCATTCCCCATTGGTGGAAGGGGTGATAACAACTCTCTCTCAGGTTTCCCAGGGGGGGTTGATGAGGTCAGGCTTCTAGATACAGGCAGGTCATGCCTCCTCTCTGGATTTATTCTTAAGGAACTATCAGCAATCCAAAGAACCAGCATGGACAAAGGCAAAATGATGTCCACATGCACAGGAGCACATGGAAGCTGTTCCCAGTTTTGTGGGTCGGGTGGCACAGTCTGCAGGGCGTGAGACGAGCTTACATGGTGGGAACTGTGCCCATGCGTCCCCCTGTCTCTGGTCAGCGGCACTGCTGCCCTCCACTTTCCCAGGTTCCACACTAAGCTGTGGAGTCTGTCCCCACCCTGGCCACCTCCTCGTCCTCATCTGTGACCGCCCCCTCCCCAGACACCAGCACCTCCAGGCCATCACTGTAAGTGACCTCCTGGCT
This sequence comes from Madoqua kirkii, assembly GCA_006408675.1. NCBI lineage: Eukaryota > Metazoa > Chordata > Mammalia > Artiodactyla > Bovidae > Madoqua > Madoqua kirkii. Next base: position 13,024 of record SJYC01049059.1, read on the forward strand.
TGCCCAGAGCTCTCCATTGCCATCGCTGACTCTCTGAGTTTGGCGGTTCCCTTCTGGGTCCCCGGAAGCAGCCTCCTTTCTAGCACCACCCTGAGTATCTCAGCTTTGGCCCTGCTGTTGGGCCACAAGGCACAGAGCTGGACAGATGGGTCCACACAAGACCCCTCAGAGGACCGGTGACCTGGGCTTCAGTCCCAGCTCCCACCTGGGCAAGTCACCTGCTCTTTCGAAACCTCAGTTGCTCATCTGTAAAATGGAGAGAATGACAGACCCCACGCACCCACCCACCCATCTCTTATACACATCTCATCCAGTCTCAGCATCTGGGGGTTTCTGCATGTGATAGACTGTGTGTGTGCATAAAGCTGGAAAGCCAGCTATGTGTCCCCTGAAACATACTCGTGGTTTGGAAATAAAATTTCGGTTCCTGTCCCAGCTTTTCTACCCAAGTTGTCTGATCTCGGGCAACTTATTTTATTTCTGTGACGCTCAGCATTATCTTTGTAAATAGTAAAAGCCCACCTCTTCAAGTTCCTGTGAGGAATTACATTGAGAAGTACCTTGGAAACTAAACTGTACTGCAACATAAAAGTCATAATAGAGGAGCTTCCCTGGCAGTCCAGTGGTTAAGATTCCCACTGTAGGGGGCATCCCTGGTCAGGGGACTAAAATCTTGTATGCCTCATTGAGGGGGCCACAAAAAAGTAATAATAGATAATGCATAGAAATTTGTTATTTTATTGTATCTCCTCCCAGAGAGTATATTTAATCCAATCTGCAATGTTAAATGGAGTTTAAGAATTTCTTAATGTGAAGCATGAGGAAATAAACCCATGAGTACAACGTCACTACGTACCTGAGTTAACTGCATCAGGGCATGGGCACCAAGCTCAGAGTGCCCTGGTAGCCAAGGCAAAAAGGGAAACCCTCCAGCTTATAGAGTTTTCATGGTCCGATTTCTAAAAGCTAAAATGTTTGATATAAAATGGGCCTTGAAGGGGTAGGTGGAATAAATTGGGAAAGCAGCATTGACATATGTCCACTATCATGTGTAAAATAGCTGGTTAATGGGAAGGTGCTGTAGCACAGGGAGCTCAGCTTGGTGCTCTGTGATGACCTAGAGGGGTGGGATGGGGAGTGAGAGGGAGGGAGGCTCAGGAGGGGATGGGATATATGTTTATGCAGAGCTGGTTCACGTTGTTGTGCAGCAGAAACTAACACAACACTGTAAAGCAGTTATACGCCAGTATTTTAAAAAGGGCATTGCCTAATTGGTTTCTCACAGGGTGGTGGCAGAACGACCCAAGTGCAGGGTCCCGTCTCAAGGGGGAGTGGACCGAGCTTCCCCTGAGGGTGACTGCCCTTACATCTCTCTGGTGGAGCAGCAGCCCTAGGCGGTGGGATGGGGGGTCTCCAGGGGTCATTACTGACTTAATGGAGGCAGCTGCATCCCCCCGACACGTGGCACAGCTGCACGGCAGTTTCTTGGATGTTCTCTACCAGTTGCATCAGATGGGCTAAGCACGTGCTTGCTTCTAACTCTGGGCACATTGTATTGTCTTCCAGCGAACAGGGAAGCCAGGGCTATCTGCGTGAACCCCTCCTTGTTCATGTGGGTCTGTCTAGTCTCCTCCTCTCCTGCTCTGCTGGCTGCCAGCGAGAGCGAGGCCACCCCTCCAGGACCAAGCCCTCCACTTTCCTTCTAGCTCCTGGTACATCCCGTCTCCCATGGCCCAGTACTCATCCAGTCGCGCTGCAGGTTTCCTCCAGAGGCCCTCACCTGGAGACATGCCTCCTAATCTTAGAAAACCCCTCTGTTGCCACCCTGCTTGCTTCCCTCCTTGCCCTGCCACGTGTTTGTATTGGACGCCCTCACTGTTCATCTCTCCTTGACCCCTGAGAACCTGGTGTGGTACCAGCTCTGCTAACTTGCTCTCCCAGAAGCCACCAGGGACCCCAGTCAATAACCCGTTCTCACTGACCATTTTTCCCTGTCAGGCCATCTCTTCTCTCTTTACATCTTACCCCTTGACTGACCTGATGCTCTGATTCTTCTTACATCTCCTCCTAGTCAAGACTTTCTTGGTGGTAAGAATGAAGTGAAGTGAAGTCGCTCAGTCGTGTCCGACTCTTTGCGACCCCGTGGACTGTAGCCTAACAGGCTTCTTTGTCCATGGGATTCTCTAGGCAAGAATACTGGAGTGGGTTACCTAGCAGGAGTAAATCTAGTTAAGTTGTAGATCCACTAATGCAAAAGGGTCACTTTTTTTTTTTTTTTTGCTGGGCCTGTGCCATGTGGGATCTTAGTTCCCTGACCAGGGATTGAACCTGCACCCCCTTGACCACAGTGGAAGCATAGAATCTTAACCACTGGACCACCAGGCAAGTCCCATATCTTTATTATTTTTTAATATCTGACTTTGTCTAGTCACTGCTTGGTAAACTCAGTCCAGTGAAGGAGTTTTTGCTTCTCCCACTCTTCCCGACTTGGGCAGGAGAGGGAGCAGAGTGGTGCCTGTTAGTGCTGGGCCTGTGTCCTGCCCTGACCTTGGAGAAAATGACGAAGCTCGAGAAACAGGAGGAAGAGTGAGATACGCAGGGTGTAGAATCTCGAAACTCCTTCTTTGTTCAGCAGCGGGGAGTATAGAGGTGAGACACAGGCCAGACCTGCAGGGGCTTCTAGGAGGAAGTAACAGGTGGGCTCATTGACGTGGAGCCTGGGGTTGGGCAGCGGGAGCCCCAGGGGATAAGGCTGAACTGAACAAGAGAGTAGGTCAGCAAGTCCCATATCTTTATTATTTTTAATATCTGACTTTGTCTAGTCACTGCTTGGTAAACTCAGTCCAGTGAAGGAGTTTTTGCTTCTCCCACTCTTCCCGACTTGGGCAGGAGAGGGAGCAGAGTGGTGCCTGTTAGTGCTGGGCCTGTGTCCTGCCCTGACCTTGGAGAAAATGACGAAGCTCGAGAAACAGGAGGAAGAGTGAGATACGCAGGGTGTAGAATCTCGAAACTCCTTCTTTGTTCAGCAGCGGGGAGTATAGAGGTGAGACACAGGCCAGACCTGCAGGGGCTTCTAGGAGGAAGTAACAGGTGGGCTCATTGACGTGGAGCCTGGGGTTGGGCAGCGGGAGCCCCAGGGGATAAGGCTGAACTGAACAAGAGAGTAGGTCTGCTCAGCATCTGTTCAAACTGCAGCTCATCTGCAGGCTCAGCTCGCCTGTCCCAGCCCCACCAGCTACCTGTGCCCAAAGCTATGGAGATGGGCCGGCCTACCACCATGCCAGGCCACGGGCGGCATCCTAGAACATCCACCGTTTTGATGCCAGTGTATTAACCAGCTCTTAGTGATAGCTACCTCCTCTTATGATCCTGCGCCTCCTCTCTTCTGTTCACCCTGTCTGCCTTCCTCCTCACACCTGGGCTCTCTCCTGGCCCTCCCTCTGCGTGTGTGATGCCTGGTGTCTATGGCCTGATCCAGGGAACCTCAGAGGGTGTGGTGGAAACAGCCCGCCTGTCACTGAAGCCACTTACATGCAGGCCACGTTCAGCAGCAGAGAGCAGGGTTCCAGGCTGGGGATCGGCAGAGTCCTCTGGATTTGGGGCAGAAGAACAGACTGAAGCTCCCCTTTTGGGGGTTCTGGTTGCTTTATATTTACGACTGTTCTTTTGTTGGTTTCACTGCATCTTCGTTGCTCTGCACGGGCTTTCTTTAGTTGTGGTGTGCAGGCTTCCTATCGCAGCGGCTTCGCTTGTTGCAGAGCATGAGCTCCAGAACTCAGGCTTCAGCAGTTGTGGCGCACAGGCTTAGGTGCTCCCAGGCATGTGAGATCTTCCCAGACCCCTGTCCGGGGATCGAAACCATGTCCTCTACATTGGCAGGTGGATTCTTAACCACTGGACCACCAGGGAAGTCCTCACCGTGCGTCATTCACTTCAACATGAATACAAGCTTCAGCACTCACAGTTGCATGCCTTGCTGTGACGCAACACAGTGGATGGCCACTGAGCACCTGTGCCAGGCGTCCGGTACTCTCAGGATGCCTCTGCTCTGGTCCCTGCCACCCCAGGTGTCTCCCATCACATGGAGAGCGTGAGAAGTGAATGGCAAGAGGGAGGGAACGCAGGAGGGAGTAAAAGGCCACAGGGAGGGCACAGGGGAGGCAGAGAATCAACAACTTAGACCCCGGGCTTCTGAGAACGCATCCCTAGCAGGTAGTGTGACAGAGGGGCCTGGAAGGAAAGGAAAGCTCCCTCCTCCTAAAGCAGCCACAGGCAGAGGCGCTGACCTATTTTCCTGTAAGTCAGGCATCATGGACAAAACAGAACACTCTGTCCCGGGGGTGTCCTTACATCTCTTCTCAGAACGATTACTACCCGCAGCTCACTGAGACTGGACGCAGTGAGGAGCCCTCCCACACACACGGACTCACAGCAGAGGCTGAACCAGTGTCTGCTGGTTTTTCAGGGCCCCTGGGTGAGGATGTAGCGAATGTTGCCTGTGGACAGCAGAGGGCAGTGACAGCCATCGTGTGCACAGTCCGGCTTCCAGTTTGTACCTGACTGTCCTCGCTAGCAATAGGCAGGCTTGTTGTGGAAAGATTCTTTCATGCTCTCTGCCTGTGGGGGGAAAGGGGGAATCGCAAACCCAGTTGCGTTTTGTCCGGAGCATCCAAAAGAAACATCCCAGGGAAACAGAGTGTGAATGGTTAGCATTGGAAGCTGCTGAAAGGGAGGCCTCTTTGTCCCCCGCTTGCCTGTTTTCCTATCACGTCGAGGCAGGAAAAGGGAAAGTCCAGAAAACACAGGCTCCCATTTTACATGCTGGAGGCCCAGCTTTGAAAAGTGCCCGTGTCGGTATCAGGGATGGACACCGTCAGGGAGACACGCTGTGGGCTGCTGCTGAGCAGGAGTCTTCTCACGACCCAGGCGCTGTGCCTTCCTATGCACCCCCTATCCTTATGGGGGATGGAAAGCATTCCTGTGCATCTGCTGGGGCTGAGCACACGCCCTCCTCTGCAACCACCCCTTGCAGAGTCACTGCGGGTCTACATGACCACAGCTGCATGTTGTGCTGGTGTGTACGTGTGTCCCTGAAACTCCATGGTCCCCACGTCTTCAGGGATGGCTTCCTGGTGGGCCCAGCCCACCTGGCCACTGGTTGGCAGGATGTGTGAGCAGAGAGTAAAAGGAAGCAAAGACAGCCTACAGGGAAGGTGTCATTCCTGGTCTGTGCAGAGTTTAGAGTCAGGAAGGAGCCGAAACACCCTGTCAAATCACCAAGCCCATCTTATCTTGGGTCCACCTCTCGTCCACCTGCAGCAGACAGCTGGCAGAGAGCCGGGGCCCACAGATTCTGTCTGGGGTCCTCTCTGGCCCACTTCCTCCTCCTCTGCCCCTGCCTCCATCAAGGCTTCGCCATCTCCCGGGTGACCATCCATCATCCCCGCTGGCCGGTTCTCCCTGCCTTCCATCTGGCCCTGGAAGCATCTCTCTAAAACCGCACTCAGGCTGCTCCCTGTCCTGGATCATACCGGTTCCGAACCCTTTCACAGGCACCCAGAGCCCTTCGCAGGGGGCATGCAGATGGTGCTCGATCCGTGGGGGTGAGGGGACAGGATATTATTATCCTTGCTCTGGTCGGCTGAGCTTGCCCACCCCCTCGCCCCCGCCACGCTGATGGCTGTGAGCTGCATTCCTGTGACTCCCGGGGGTGCGATAGCAGGCTGCCCCCGCTGCCCCCCTAATGGCTGGCTGCTCACTTACTCTGGCTGAGTAAAAACCTCTGTCCTGGGAGCATCAGAGATAATTGGCAGCACCTGCCAGCATGCTGCACCTCCTGATGCAGAGAGGCCACTCGGACAGGAAGCCCGTGCTTGATGTGTCTGTTTGCTGATCATTAGCTGTGGGCCCCAGCTAATGGGTGGTGGGCGGGGGCAGCAGTCTGTGGAGCGGGATCCGGTTCCCTCCTGTGTGCTCTCGGTCAGCTTTCAGCCCAGCCACTGCGTTTCTCCCTCTCTGGAATTTGCAAGCACAACAAGGTTTATTTTCATTCCATTGCCATGAAATGTCCGCAAAAGCTCCTCGGACCGCTTCTCAGGATGGGGCAGCCTGCAGGTCAGCACTTCTTCCCCACACGCTCAGCTGCGGAAACGGAAACCAAAGGCCCAGACCAAGCATCTCATGTCCAGACCACAGGGACAGTGAGGTGGGCATCCTGGATCTTTGCCAGCCAGGCCTGAGACTCTGTTTTCTTTCCACATCCCAGAGAAAGTCGCTGTCTGTGGTCTCAGAGCCCCCAGAGCTCACAGAGCAGAGAGCAGACACCCGTTGTAACACCTCTGGCTCTGATCACATCTGGTCATGCTTCTGTGCTAACTAAAGCCCTCGCCCTCCTCCATGCATCACAGACACACCCCAGGGCCCAGAGCTGGGCAAGTGGAAAGGCCTAGGTTTCTGCCCTGTTCACCCCACGCACCAGGCCCCTGGGCACAGCAGCACAGCTGCCCACGCATCAAGATTCTGTGCTTGGGCTGGACACCAGGGCTGCACCACTAGGTAGGAGCGGTCCTTTGGTCCTTATTTCCTGGAAAACCTCTTCTGTGTTCAAGGTTGAGCATCTGAAAGCTTATGAAAGGAAGAAGGGGGTGGTCCATGGATTCCTGCCCTGAAGGGGAGCTCACTGCTACAAAAATCCCAAAGCACAGAGTTTTGTTTTCTCCTACCTTAGGATGGTGTCTTGGGCTCACAGTTCTTGGGGTGGGACATGTGGAAAGGTGGTTCCTGTTATACCTTTTGGATGGAGTTCAGGGGCTGATGCCAGACACACTTGATTTTGAATCCTGGGTTTGCTGTACTGACCAGTGTCACCCTGGGCACGTCACTGAACTCTCTGAGCCTCAGTTTCTTTGAAATGGGTCATTTTTCAGAGATGTGAAAACGTTGATGAGATTCTGGCTCTGAGTACCACACTTGGATTTTAGAGGGCATGCCAATCAGAGATGAGGGTGCCCACAAGATGTAAATCAAAGTAAAACAGCAAAGCTGTCAAGTCAGAATCAGAAAATACAGAAAGTTGTCATTTTTCAATAGATGATTATATCAGTTCTTTAAAATATTTTTGAAATGTCCATTTTTTTTGAAAATTATTTTTAGTGCTCCTGTTTCCTGGTGTTGCTGGGCTTAGGCTGCCTGGTGGGCCATCACATGGTGCTGGTTTTATTGTTAAGCTTTTCTCCAGGCCCTGATGCCAAGGTTGGGAGACATACTATGGGCTTCCCTGGTGGCTCAGTGGTAAAGAATCCACCTGCCAATGCAGGAGACACTGGTTCCATCCCTGGGTCAGGAAGATCCCCTAGAGAAGGAAATGGGAACCCATTCCAGTATTCTTGCCTGGAGAATCCCATGGACAGAGGAGCCTGGCAGGCTACAGTCCATGGGGTCACAAAGACTCAGACACGACTGAGCGACTAACACTTTCACACTTTTCACTTTCAGATAGAACCTCCCTTCTTCCTGTGTTGTGATCCCTAACTCAGCATACTGCCATTGTTTTTGCCAACTTATCTGTCTGCCTCTGGAGGCTGTCAACTTCCTGAGGCCAGAGACCACATAGGTTCTGAGTTATCTTTTCTCTCCAGTGCCTGGCAGACACACTGCTCAGCACACTTCACTGAAGACATGGCTCACCTGGGCTTAGTTCTTTTTTTTTTTTTCCTGGCTGCACTTGGAGACATATGGGATCTTAGTTCCCTGCTGCTGCTGCTAAGTTGCTTCAGTTGTGTCCGACTGTATGCGACCCCGTAGATGGCAGCCCACCAGGCTCCCCTGTCCCTGCATTGAAACCTCAGTGTCTTAACCACTAAACCACCAGGGAAGTCCTGCCGGGCTTAGTTTTAAATAAACTATTCACTAGGTCTTCCAACTGGGTATGGTCCTCTTTTAAGATGTCTTCCCTTGTGGGGGACATACACGCTAGGGGCCCTGATTAAAAGGCGTGGCTGGAGGAGTGAACAGTGTTCAGACTATACACCTCTGAATGCTGAGGAAAAGAGTTGAGAACCACAATTCAAGTTATTTTGTATTTCTCCAAAGCAGAACTGGAACTCAAACTGGGAGTCGTAGAGAGGTGCGTGCATGCTAAGTCGCTTCAGTTGTCTCCAGCTCTTGCAATCCCATGGATTGTAGCCTGCCAGGCTCCTTAGTCCATGACATTTCCTAGGCAAGAATACTGGAATGGGTAGCCATTCCCTCCTCCAGGGGATTTTCCCAATCTAGTGATTGCACCCAGGTTTCCTGCATTGGCAGGCAGATTATTCGAGGTCTAAGCCACCTGGGAGTTTTAAACATAAAAGGAGTTTTAAATAGCTTTACCCTAAGGGCTGTGAGCTTACATTGTGAGGCTAACGTGGTCCATATGAATGCAGACTCTGAGCAGAAAGGACAGGGTGAACACCAGCATCTTTGCCATCCCCCGGGCCCAATCACACCACTCCCTCGGGGAGCCCTCCAGGTCCTCAGATACTGATTCAGGTTGTGACTGTTCAGCAGCGGCCCCTCTGCAGGGACCTGCTCCCTGACTGAGCTGGTCCACAGCTGCCCGTCCTCTCCAGGGAGGGCCTCACGGGCTCTCCTCCATACGCCTCAGGCTGCAAGTGAAGAGGGCAGGGGATCTGTGAGCCATTGTCGTGCCTGCCACCTTCCTGTCCAGGGTGTGGCCAGGGAGACAAAGGGACACCCTAGCATCATTCACACTTTCATAGTGAAAATGAACTCAGAAAGTCTTTCCAGTTAATGCAAACACTTAAGATTTTTTTTTTTCCGTGTTCCAAATCTCGCTCACCCACACAGGACATAACATTTGTAGCTGTAATCACAGCATCCGTAACATTTGGTGCTGAACTTTTCCGCACACTCTTGTCACACCTTGTGGTGGTTCCAGTCTTCACTGTGGCCACTGCTGCTGACCGTGTTTACTCAGCAAATGAATAGACGGGGTTTACAAAGCCGCTCCCCTGTCACAGCCAGCTGTGCGGGGACAGCTCTTGTTTCCTGCCCCTGATTCATTTCCTTAGCACAGCCCCTGCTGCAGGGCGACCACCTGCAAGGCTGTGACCACAGCCGCCCCTTCTGATGTGGCCACTGACCTGTTTTCCGAGAAGACTGCATCCACACAGGCTTCTCTTGCAGGGTGTGAGCGGGATAGTTTCAGTACCGTGCCAGCACACTGAGCGCGCTTTTACCAACTTAGTAGGTGAAAAATTGTACTTTGGGATTATTTTAATTTGCGCTTATTTTAATGTTGAAAATATTTCCTTAGCTAATTGCTCGTTATATGTGTATATATATATATATATATATATATATATACATGTATATATTTATATAGTATTGTTGTTTAGTCATGAAGCCATGTCTGACTTTTTTGCCACCCCGTGGACTGTAGCCCTCTAGGCTCCTCTGTCCATGGGCTTTCGCAGCAAGAAATCCCATTTCTTTCTCTAGGAGATCTTCCTAACCCAGGGATCAAACCTGTCTCTCTTGCGTGTCATATGTTAGCAGGCAGGTTCTTCACCAGCTGAGCCACCAGGGAAACAAAAGCAACTATATTCAGTAAAACTGACTTTTTGAAAAAACCCACTTATTTCCTAAATATTGACAACCTAAGCTGGGTTTGATCCCTGGGTCAGGAAGACCTACCCCACCCCAGAGGAGGAAACGGCAACACTCCAGTATTCCTGCCTGGAGAATCCCAGGACAGAGGGATCCTGGCAGGCTACAGTCCACGGGGTCGCAAAGAGTCAGACACCACTGATCGACTAACACTTTCACTTTCCAGCTTAAAATATAAGACTTGGAGCCTTGATTTGGAACATGAAGAAATAAAATCAATCAAAATTGCAAACGATTTAGAGATCCGACAGGTGTCACCCGCTGTGCCACTGGGGAGTAAGGGACAGTCAGGCTCTGCTCTGTCACCCCCACGTCTATTTTTCCTGACTCTCTGCTGACCCCTTGTTTCACAGGCAGCTCCAGCAGCAGCAGGCAGAGCTGGAAGTGCACCAGAGAGACGGGCTGTCATCGTACGACTTGTCGCAGGTGAATTTCTGGAAAACTCTTTCCCAGTTAGAACTATCTCCAACCAAAAGACTGCAGACTAAATCCCCTCAGCCCAGCAGGTGCTGTTACTCCCTCCACCCACACTGCAGAAAGCATTTTGGCCCCCAGAGAGTGTGTGTGTGCAGTGGAGGTTTACCGTGACTCTCCCATGCTGAGCCATGCCAAGTGGAGAACAGAAGCGTTGGGAGCTGCGGGCCAGTACAGTAAGTCCCCTCCATACGAAGCTCAGGCTGTGAGCTTTCAAAGTGCAGATGTGGCTTTGCATATCCAATCACAGGAGTGAGTTCTCATGTCTGGCGTACACTATCACGTGCGTACAGCCTGTACAAATGGCTGTGCTTGTGTGCATTTTACTGTACAGTACTATACAGAGGACAGCAGTGCCGTGTCTATTTCAAGCTCAGGGTGTCGGGAAGCAAGCATGAGAGCAGTGATGATGTAGCTGGTGCTCCTGTGCTTTTTCAGGTGCTGTACTGTAAGATTCAAAATGTTCTCTTAATCTGTGTTCATTTTTTTGTGTGCAGATATGTGTGAAAAGTATTATAAACCTATGAGAGTAAAGAACTATATAGCCGAGTGTGTTAGTTGGGCACCTAGGCTAACTTTGTCAGACTTACAAACAAATTGGTCTTATGAACATGCTCTCGGAATGGAACTGTTTCGTATGTAAGGGACTTAGTGGTACTGAGCTCCAGAGGCTGTGTGGGAACTTGGAGACCACCCAGCTCTGAACCTTGTCAGTTCTGCAGCCTCCATGCTGCCCCTCCCACCTTTAATCTGCACCCCGATGTCCTCAGGGGACCTCTTCCTGGACATCTCCTCAGGGCCCCCTCCTTCCCTTCTCCTTCCTTCTCTTCTCACTGCTTCTGACCTTAGAGAAACTGAAGCTTGTGTTGGTACTTGGCGTCTCTCTCCAATTAAACTTTATGTTCACTTTCCCTGATATTTAGACTAAGTTGATCATTTTTATTTCTCTCTCTCCAAGTGATCAGTGGAACGCCAGTGAGCCTTCTGTGACCCCTTGTTCACACCCACACCTGTGTGTTCTATCTAGGCTTTCACATATACAAAAGCTCCCTGCCCTACTCAGCACCCCAGCCTGAGATGCCAGTGATTCTGAGGGAGAGGGATCTGGTGTGTCTGTTCTGCCGCTCACACCCAGGGATGCTGTTGTGTTTTCACATGCAAACAGGTGCCTGTTCCCAACCTACCAGCTGGAGTTCATGATGCAGGGAAGTCTGTGGAGAAGGCAGATGCAATCTTTTCCCGGAAAGAGATCCACGGTTTGCCGAAATGTTTGCAGGAATCAGTGCATGTAAGTTCCCAGAGAGTGCTGACGTGGTGAGATGGTGGGGTTTATAGTTGCCACCCGCCATCTGGAGGCAGCCACCCTTGAGAGTGAATTTACAGCGACTAGTGCAATGTGTGAAAGGAACACCAAATTCAGCAGTCCTAATGAATCCTTTCTATTCTCAAACTCGCCTCTCATTTACCTGTTACCTGGGGCAACCACCTGACATCTCATGGTCCTCTGACATCTCATCTTCAAAATTTGAGGAATTGGAGTAAATGAGCTCTATTCATCATGGTACGGTTTAGTATTATCAAGCCAAAGACATGTCCCTATTTAAAAAAAAAAATCTTTATCTCTAATGTAGAGAGGACCATATTTGAAAATAAAAATATGCATAAAAAGGAAAATAAAAATGATCCAATATCCTACCACCTAGATTTAATCTTTTTTAACTTTTTAAAGCTTGTCCTTTTTGTCTTTCTACTCGTTGTTCAGTTGCTAAGTTGTGTCTGACTCTTTACAATCTCATGGGCTGAGCACACCAGGCTTCCCTGTCCTTCACTGTCTGCCAGAGTTTGCTCAAACTCATGTCCATTGAGTCAGTGATCCATCCAACCATCTTATCCTCCATCTCCTGCTTCTCCTCCTGGCCTCAACCTTTCCCGGCATCAGAGACTTTTCCAATGTGTTGGCTCCTCATATCAGGTGGCCAAAGTATTGGAGCTTCAGCTTCAACATCAGTCCTTCCAATGGATAAGCCTTTTCTTTAGGATTGACTGGCTTGATCCGCTTGATGTTCAAGGCCAAACAGCTAACATGGAGGGGGCACAGCCCCCCACCCCCAGGAGGAGACAGTTGGGTTAAAGATTTACTGAGCATGGCCCTGCCCACTAGAGCAAGACCATTTTCTACACATATGAATTCTTTTTATATACAGAATTGAGCTCATACCGTTTGGTAGCTTACTTTTTCACATGTCTATTACGAACATCTTTCTAGATTAGTAAATAATCCACATTGTTATTGCTTGCATAGCGTTCCATTGTATGAGTGTTCATAAGTCATCCTTTGCGGTGGTCACCAGGGTGTCCACCCGTGTTAGTGTTGCTGTTAGAGAAAGTGGTACCATTCATGGGACTTCCCTGATGTCCAGTGGTTAGGACTCTGTGCTTGCATGACAAGGGTTGCAGGTTCAGTCCCTGGTCAGGGAACTAATCCCTACTTGCCGCACGGTGCAGCCAAAAAAGTAAATAAATAATAAAACAATATAAGAAGTTTTATAAAGAAATAAAATGGTGCTGTCCAAAGTTTAGGTGTCACATGGAACCCACTTGTGTAGCCACCTCACTTGCCCACTCAGACTGCCACAGAGATCAACAACATATAAAACTTGGAAATGTTGTTATCAGTTCCAAAATTCAGAAAAACAGATTCCATTTTCATGTGATCAGCAAAAACAATTGGGATCAGTTTAGGGAGATACTAGCTGACTCATGCCACAGAATCATGGGAAGTGCAGTAAAGGGACAGGACCCGCAATACCATCCTCCCAGGATCAAGGAACAGGGACAGTGTGGCCTGGGGGAGGACCGAGAGGCCCTAAGCAGATCCCAGTCCTCCTGCTGTCAGCTTGGGGGGTGGAAGACCCCAGCCCTATTCCCACGTGGCTGGGGACCGGAAAGCAGGAAGCTGCCTGAACTGGTGGCTCAGATGGTAAAGTTCCACCTGCAACGCAGGAGACCTGGGTTCGATCCCTGCATTGAAAAGATCCCCTGGAGGAGGGCATGGCAACCCACTCCAGTATTCTTGCCTGGAGAACCCCATGGACAGAGGCACCTTGGCAGTCTATAGTCCATGGGGTCACAAAGAGTCAGACACGACTGACTGACTAAGCATAGCCCTGCCTAAACTGAGGGCAGCAGGTGCCAGCGCAGCCTAGCACCCAGCTCAGAGCCGAGGACAGACCTGGTAGCACAACTCAAGGGCTCCCTGCTGATGCTCCCCGTCCTCCCCATTGCCAGTCATCCACATGTGCCAGCTGCCCACAACAGTATTTCTTCCACTTTCATAGAGAGATGTGGTTTCATCCAGCAAGAGGAAACAACCCCACATCTCACTGGTTCCTCTTTCTCTCAGATAATCCTGAAATATTTGGCCACACCCACAGCATTTCTGGGAAAGCCATTTGAAATTTTAATATTATACAGATACAGACATCTTCCCATAGAGATGACAAAATAGAAGAAAAAAAAGTTAACAGAAAAGGGAAAAAACGGGGAAAGAAAATATGTAATCTCGAATTTTTTCAACCAACCAAGCTGGTTTCCTATATGAAAAAGCAACAGAGAGTTGGTTCAGTGGTTAAGAATCTGCCTTTCCATGCAGGGGACGTGGGTTTGATCCCTGGCCAGGGAACTAAGATCCCATACACAGGGGAGCAGCTAAGCTTATGTACTAGAAATACTGAGCCTTCACGCTCCAGAGTTTGTGCTCCACAATAAGAGAAGCCCTAGTGCCTCAACTAGAGAAAAAACCCACACATCACAAGGAAGACCCAGTGCAGCCAAACAAGAAAAAAAGGAACAGAAGGACCTTCTCAGATATGTGCCATCTACTTACACTTCCTGGAAAAGATCACTTGCAGGAGAAGTCACTGTGATATGGATCAAAATACAGCACCCAAGATTGGAAATGATAGGTTGGAAAAGTAGTAGCAATGAAAAAGTGAAACTAGTGACATGTAAAATTAATATACAAATTGTTAGAAGATACAAAAGATATTTAAAAATAAATAAAAACCCAAGTCAAATCAGGTCAGCAAAAGTACATACTTTGGGTGAGGGTACTAGGAACAGAAATTTCTCATCAGGCTATGCTATTTTTATCTCTGACATTTACAAAGATCTATAGCTTCAAGTATTAAAAACATAACTACTAGTGAATGATAAAAAAAAAAAAAAAGGAAAGGAAGAGATCTCACTTCCAATTTATTTCCAGGAAAAGACAAGGACATTTTTAGCAACTGACAAAATACTCAGAAGAAAAATCAAGTGAAATAGAAGAAACTATGAATAGCATGAGTAGTGCAATGAGGTGATGTCCAAGGGCTCCTGACTGCAGCATAGCCCTGCCTAAACTGAGGGCAGCAGGTGCCAGCGCAGCCTAGCACCCAGCTCAGAGCCGAGGACAGACCTGGTAGCACAACTCAAGGGCTCCCTGCTGATGCTCCCCGTCCTCCCCATTGCCAGTCATCCACATGTGCCAGCGCCCACAACAGTATTTCTTCCACTTTCATAGAGAGATGTGGTTTCATCCAGCAAGAGGAAACAACCCCACATCTCACTGGTTCCTCTTTCTCTCAGATAATCCTGAAATATTTGGCCACACCCACAGCATTTCTGGGAAAGCCATTTGAAATTTTAATATTATACAGATACAGACATCTTCCCATAGAGATGACAAAATAGAAGAAAAAAAAGTTAACAGAAAAGGGAAAAAACGGGGAAAGAAAATATGTAATCTCGAATTTTTTCAACCAACCAAGCTGGTTTCCTATATGAAAAAGCAACAGAGAGTTGGTTCAGTGGTTAAGAATCTGCCTTTCCATGCAGGGGACGTGGGTTTGATCCCTGGCCAGGGAACTAAGATCCCATACACAGGGGAGCAGCTAAGCTTATGTACTAGAAATACTGAGCCTTCACGCTCCAGAGTTTGTGCTCCACAATAAGAGAAGCCCTAGTGCCTCAACTAGAGAAAAAACCCACACATCACAAGGAAGACCCAGTGCAGCCAAACAAGAAAAAAAGGAACAGAAGGACCTTCTCAGATATGTGCCATCTACTTACACTTCCTGGAAAAGATCACTTGCAGGAGAAGTCACTGTGATATGGATCAAAATACAGCACCCAAGATTGGAAATGATAGGTTGGAAAAGTAGTAGCAATGAAAAAGTGAAACTAGTGACATGTAAAATTAATATACAAATTGTTAGAAGATACAAAAGATATTTAAAAATAAATAAAAACCCAAGTCAAATCAGGTCAGCAAAAGTACATACTTTGGGTGAGGGTACTAGGAACAGAAATTTCTCATCAGGCTATGCTATTTTTATCTCTGACATTTACAAAGATCTATAGCTTCAAGTATTAAAAACATAACTACTAGTGAATGATAAAAAAAAAAAAAAAGGAAAGGAAGAGATCTCACTTCCAATTTATTTCCAGGAAAAGACAAGGACATTTTTAGCAACTGACAAAATACTCAGAAGAAAAATCAAGTGAAATAGAAGAACTATGAATAGCATGAGTAGTGCAATGAGGTGATGTCCAAGGGCTCCTGACTGCTAATTCTGGAATGGTATGCTCCCAAAATATGATATTACCATAACAAAGTGAAACTATTTAACCTGAAAGAGTAGACGGTGATGTTCCTCCAAAACCCAGGAGGAAAGCAGAGGTGTTGACCTTGCTACACAAAGAAAAGTTAGAGCATTCAGTGGGGAAAGAAGCTCGTTTTATATAGATAAAAGGTGGAACCTAAAAATGAAGATACATCATGAACATTGAAATGTGAAATCCAAAAATAGTTTGAAACACAAGAGATCCTGATAAAGCCAAATTGCAGTGGAAGATTTCAATATGCCTTTCTTCATCTCTAACAACTCATGCAGTTCAAAGTAGTAAGAAAGACATAGAAGATTTAAAATTATACACACACATTTATATATAATTTTATGTGTGTGAGTGCTCAGTTGTGTCTGACGCTTTGCGACCCCATGGACGATAGCCCACTAGACTCCTCTGTCATGGGATTTCCCAGACAAGAAGACTGGAGTGGATTGTCATTTCCTCCTCCAGGGGATCTTCCCCACCCAGGGCTCGAACCCACATCTTCTTATTGGCAGACTGAGCCACCAGAGAAGCCCATGTGATTTTATAGACATATGTAATTTTGTACCCTACAAATATACTGGAGCATTGAGAAAAATAAATGTTTCTTATTTGACCAACAACCAAAAATCTTAAATACATGAGAAAAAAAAATGACTTGTTTATACTCAAGAGAAATTCAGAAGTCTCTCTTACTCTGGCAACTTTTATTTATTTTTTGGCAACCCTATGTGGCTTGCAGGATCTTAGTTCCCTGACCAGGGATCAAACCTGTGCCCCCAGCAGTGGGAGCATAAAATTTAACCACTGGACTGCCAGGGAAGTCCCCCTCCTGCAACTTTTAGTCTCGTCTCTTTCTCTCCAAGATCCAAGGCCTTGTGATTAGGTTAGAAATACATACCCAAGAGTCCGATCTCTTTCCTCCTGTAGGGATTTCCCATTGAGCAACACCATTATCACGGCAAAAGAATGGAGCAGTAAAACTGCGCAGTGCCTCCGTGTTTTTAAAAACATCATGGGGGTTTGTTGACATGTGTGGGAGATTAAGCCATGGTCCCTTTAGCCCAATCCCTTGGCCCCAAGTCCGGGATCCTGAGTGTCCATCACTGCTCATGGTCACCCAGGGAAGGATCTGCCCGCTCTGCCCACCCCTCAACCAGCAAGCCAGAGACAGGTGCAGATGTGGGGTCTGTCCAGGCACAGAATAGCTGCCATGTAACTCATCTGCATCTCCTTTATTCTGGTATCTTACTGCAAGTGGAGATGTTAGAGATTATAGGAATAAGATGCAAATGGGGTCTTTGAGCTTCTGGGAAATGGGAGGGTGCTTTGAGGGAGCCCTGGGCCCCTCAATTCCAAGAGAGTGAGAGAGCTCCCATCCCCACTGCTGTTTCTCAAACTACCACCCTCTTGCTCATGTCAGATCTAAAGGCCCAGCTGGGGTTTGAGGCCATTTCTTTAGCCTCTCTGTGTGGGTGCTTGGAGCTCCCTGCCCTGGAGTCTGTAGGGCGGGAACTCCTCCAGGGTGACCCTTGCTCTACTTTTCCCAGCGGAGAAGAAGATGATGAGCTCAGCTTCTGCGGCAGGAACACAGCAGATCTACTCCCAAGGAAGCCCATTCCCTGCTGGACACTCGGGAAAGGCCTTCAGGTACAAGCTGGGAGTGCGGGGCGTGGGGCAGGGGCGGGCAAGAGGGCAGGAAGAGGCCCCTGCTCAGTGAAGCCCTGGGTCCCAGAGTCTAACTCTGTGTACAGCAAATACTGCCAACCTCACTTAGTGCTTACCCATTCGAATGCCCGGGCTTCCCAGATGGCTCAGTGGTAAAGAACCCACCTGCCAGTGCAGGAGATGTGGGCTCAATCCCTGGGTCAGGTAGATCCCCTAGAGAAGTGGCAACCCACTCCAGTATTCTTGCCTGGAGAATCCCATGGACAGAGGAGCCTGGCGGGCTACAGTCCATGGGGTCGCAAACAGAGATGACTGGGCACACACACACACATTTGTATGCCAGGGCCAGGCTGAGGGGTCCGGGAGCTCCAGTTCTGACCTGCAAGCCCTTGATGAGCCACCATAAGTACAAGGTGTCGGTTACTCTTTCCTGGATGTGAAAGGTGCCAGCCGCTGTGTTTGCAGAGGTGCCTGCCGTTGAGAAGGGAGTGAGGTGGCTCTAGCCAGGACAGACCTAGGGGCACCTGACAAGGCAGCAGAAAGTGCCCTGTCCCTGGGTTTCTAGAAGCCACAGCGAACTCCAAGCGGGAGAGGGCCACTCAGCCCGTCACGCCTGGGGTCTCAGCCTAAAGGGCTGCTCATGGGAGGCATAAATTGGATGTTGTGCTTCTT
The DNA here is from genome assembly GCA_006408675.1 of Madoqua kirkii. Classification (NCBI taxonomy): domain Eukaryota; kingdom Metazoa; phylum Chordata; class Mammalia; order Artiodactyla; family Bovidae; genus Madoqua; species Madoqua kirkii. Next base: position 31,162 of record SJYC01049059.1, read on the forward strand.
GGGGTTGGTTCTTAGCATCAGGGGTCTCTTATAAGTCATTGAGGAAGCCAGCAACACCACCAGGGATGGGGCCTGGCTCCAGGGGCTCCCAGGGCAGCAGGAACAGGGGCTGGGGAGCTTGGCTAGGGCACAGACACCTTCAGGGAGGGTGGTGGGCACTTGTGGGAGCCATCAGGTACCCCCAGACCCACTAGGAGAAGCATCTCAGACCCGTGCCTGTTAGGATGTGGCTCCCCAGGCAGCCCGGCCTCTGGCTGGCTCGGCCAGAGTGGACTGTCCAGTTGAGAATCAGGCAGGGACCAAGACTGGGCAGGTGGACCAGCCACCCCAGGGAGAGGTCCCTGCGGGGATGGCCCTCACCTAGGGTCAGTGGACTGACCTCAGGGGAGGCAGCAGGTGGTCAACAGCTGCACCATGAGACATCAACCCCTGAGGTCATGGAGTAGCTCTGCCAGCCCTGCAGCTGGGCTGTAGTAGATGATGACTTGTTCTGAGTCTCTGGGGAACTCTGTCCTGGAGCAGCTAGTCTCTAGTCTGGGGGTGGGAGGACAAGATGGTGGCCCCCTGTGAGCTGCCCCTGAGACATAACCCTGCTGCTCACCTGGCTCTGCGGAGCACTGGCCAAGGCTCCAGGCTCTTCCCCTGCTGCTGGTTACTCACTCACTCAGCACGTGGCGACCTGCTGTATAGTTCCATGCCAGGCCTGCCTAGGCCTGTGTTCATCGAGTCCTTGTAACACTTGCTGCTTCCCCCTCTCCCTCCCCGCTCCCTGCCATCTGGACAGAGGGCAGCCAGGATGGAGCAGAGGCCAGAGGTGAGGAGGGCTAGCTAGGCACAGCATGGTGGGGGCAGGGGTAGAGGGAGGCCCGGAAGCAAAAAATCAGATGGCCACCTGCTGCAAGGGTAGGTGCACAGGCATCAGGATTGTGCTGAGCAGAGTCCAGGGACAGGAGACACGGGGACTCTTGGAGTCTGGGAAGAAAAGAATGAAATGAATACATGAGTCTTTTCTACTGTGCTCGACTTGGGAGTTTGGACTCATCACTGGGACGACTCATGGTAGAAGAGGGGCTTGAGGAAATGAGGTCCTGGAGAAAGTTTGTGATGACAGGTGTCAGGGGTGGAGTGGAGGAGTGAGGCTGCAGGCAGGTGCTTACAACAGATGGTCCAGCCAGAGATGCTGAGTCTGCACCAGCTGTTGTCAGTGACACAGATGAGGGGGCCCAGTCCCCTTGTGGAGCCTGGCACTGGGGAGGCTCTCACTAGATCACTGGTCTATAGAACGAATGGGTTAATTAGTTAAAAGAGTGCCATGAAGCTGTAAGCTTGTAGGATGGCCAGTTTCCTGTACATCTGCAGGGCCTGAGCTGGATTGAGTGGAAGGGACATGGGATGAGTGGCACTGAGCCCTTGGCAGGATGGCACAGCTGTGGCTGCACGTCCCTAAGTTTGTCCCCCACCTGAGTCCTGCTGTGGTCCCCCAGGCCCTGTGCACCAGGGCACCTTTCCTGGGGTCCACAGCACTCCTGCCAGCTCTCCAGTCAGTGCTGTGAGGGCAGCCAGGGCCAAGGGGTGGAGGAGACCCCTGCCGGGCCAATAGAAAACAGTGATCAGAAGAGGCCCCGAGGTCACTTATGCACATCAAAAGGGGAGACGGGAAAGGAGCCCTGTGTTAAGTGAGGAAGGGATCTCGGGAGTGCAGTTCCTCTTGATCACGGTTAGTGCAGGAATTTTTGTGTGGCTGTGCTGTGTCTTTATTGTGGCGCTCTGGCGTCTCTAGCTGTGGCACACAGGCTTAGTTGCCCCTGGGTACGTGGGGTCTTAGTTCCCCGGCCAGGGATGGGATCTGAGCCCCCTGTGTTGGAAAGTAGAGTCTTAGCGCTGGATCATCAGGAAAGTCCCATGGTGCTCTTTCTTCCTTTGCAGCTCTGCCGTGGTGCACGTGCCTGGAGTGAACGACATCCAGTCCTCATCCTCAACAAGTCAGAACATGTCCCAGATCTCCAGGCAGCTCAACCAGAGTCAGGTGGCCTGGACAGGAAGCCGGCCGCCCTTTCCAGGACAGGTATGGGCGTCAGCAAGGGCATTGCCCCAGGTCCCCAAAGGGCGCAGAGCACCTGAGCTGTGCTCTCTGGCGATCCTGGCTCTGAGAACAGGTCAGCGCATGGAGCTGGAGCTGACCGCCTCAACCACGGCCGGGCTCCTAGGAGCACGGGGCAAAGGGTACTTTGAGAACCAGGTGCCCATCAATGGTACCGGTCTGGTTTCACAGCCTTTTCTCCCAGCTGGAGGCAGCTCTGGGGAACCCATGGGAGGGGACAGACACTCAGAGACCCTCCATCAGGAGCAAGCCCCTCACCACTCAGGACCTTGGTTCCCTTGGCCCAGGAGTACACGAGGACATCAACCTGGGGACACGCCTGGCTCCTTGTCTTCACTGTGGGGACATCTGTATCCTGGCTGGTAGAGTCCTTGCCAAGGTCCCCTAAGCAGAAGGCAGAGGACTTAGATCACTGAGTCCCTGGAGGGCAATTTCAACCAGACCCTGAAGATCCAGGACCTGAGTCCTGTTTTTGGGCCAGCACATGTTGGCCTGATCCTGGGCATGGCTCCCAGCAGGCCAGGAAGCCACTGGAGTCACTATCAGCCCAGAGCAGGGCTGCCAGGGCAAACTGGACCTGCGAGTGACAGTGACCAACTGGGGCCGTGGAGGGTGGAGGGAGGGGCCTGCTGGTGATGCTGGCCCTCTCTTCGCTTTGTCCTGATTGTAGCAAATCCCCTTGCAGTCTAGCAAGACTCAGTCTTCTCCCTTTGGGATCGGAACGAGCCACACATATCCCGCAGACCCCTCGTCCTACAGCCCTCTCTCCAGTCCGGCTACCTCCTCGCCCAGCGGGAACGCCTACTCCAGCCTGGCCAACAGGACTCCAGGCTTCGGTAGGTGGGGACAGAGGGGGAGAATTCCTGGGAGAGCCAGTTAAGATAATTTCTGAATATTCTGGGTTTGGGGGTCTGAGCTCTAGGCTCTCAGAACCCTGGTACCAAGTCTGGAGATTTCCAAATTCTCTTCTCTCTGGCCATCAGGAGGCTGGTGGTGTCCCTAAGAGACTTGCTGCCTAGATCTTGGCTTTGTAGATTGATTTTATCATTGTCAAGGCTCTGGGTCTCCTGTGCATTGATGTCATCTGAGTTTTATTTTAACCATTTATGGCCCTTGGCAAGGACTTTTAGATGAACCAAAAAAACCCTATACAGTAAGTCCCCTTACTTATGAATGAATTCTGTTCTAAGAGTGCATTAGTAAGTCCAACAAAGTTATCCTAGATATCCAACTAACACAACTGGCTATATAGTACCGTACTGCCATAGATTTATAATACTTTCCACACAAATAATACATTAAAAAAAAAGCAAGCATTTTTAATCTTACAGTTCTGTACCTTGAAAAGTACAGTAGTGCAGCACAATAGCTGGGCATGCTTGCATCTTTGAAAGTTTTTATATAGGGAACTTACTGTGATCTTGTTTCAAAAAGCTGGGGAAGTATGGGTCATAGGGATGATGCATTGCGTCAGTAAACTGTGTAAATGATAAACAGCATAAAGTTCTCTTTTTAATATTACAAGAGGGATCCTATCCAATGGAAGAGCACCTTGCTTAGCTTTGTTTGCATAACTTCAGGCCCTAAGGGGTTAACCATCTGCTCCCTCTGGTGGACTTCCCAGGAGCCCTGTGAGTGTTTAAATGACCCACTCCTCACTGCTCACCCTGTGGGTGTTTAAATGACACACTCCACGTGTCTGCCGGGCTTCCCTGGTGTCTCAGAGGTTAAAGCATCTGCCTGGAATGCAGGAGACCTGAGTTCGATCCCTGGGTTGGGAAGATCCCTTGGAGAAGGAAATGGCAACCCACGCCAGTACTCGTGTCTGGAGAATCCCATGGAGGGAGGAGCCTGGTAGGCTACAGTCCATGGGGTCACAAAGAGTCAGACATGACTGAGTGACTTCACTTTCACTTTCACGTGTCTGCCAGGGTCTGAGTCCCACGTCACAGAGCAGGAACTCAGAAAGGATCCTGGTGCCGGCAAGAAGCCTGAGCTGGTGTTCAGCTGCAAGAAGCTGAACCTTCTTGCGGGGCTGTCTGTGGAGACAGTCATGCTCAGGGGGCATTGCCTTTGCAGAATGGATCATTCTCAGGCAAGCATGAAGCAGAGTCCAAACACCTGAGTTTCCATTTGAGCTGCAAGTGTCCTTTTAGGCCTGTGTCAGCTTTAGGAAGCATGCAGTGCCTTGCCCCTGGCCCACACCTGAGTTGTCAGCTGCCCCCACCACTCGTCCAACCCCACTGCTAATAGCAGCACTTCTGGCCCCGCAGCCCCAGGTCTGGGGGTTGGGCCAGCATTTCCCAACCCTTTATCTGTCCCTCCCCCTCAGATTCAGGTGTCTCTGCGTGAATCCCATAGACTTGTAGCAGGGGCTCACACTCAACCTTTAAATATCCTTGCCAGATGGTTCGGTGAGTTTAGAAGCACAGCCCCCTGTTTCAGGAAGGAGAGGCCCTTCCTGAAAGGCAGCTGCTTTCAAGCCAGCCAGGAACTCAACTTAGACCCACCCTGAGGATGGAGGTCCCTGGTTCCCAGGAGGGCCCCCTGTTCATTGCATGTGGAGAGACACCACCTCCACCACCAATCTCAGCATACTTGGCATGCAGGCACCTAGTACTTCCTGGGAGCACAGGGCCCACTGGGCACTGACCCACTTGCTGGCCCTCCTGATGCCAGGCCCTGTGCTGAGCCCTGGGAGGAGACTCGGCTCTGGCCGGGTAGAAGATCACAGTGCAGACACGAGGCAGGGGAGACAGACAGGTACAGGGAGGCGGGCAAGGCAGTGCTGGAAGCGCAGCAGCCAAGTCTGTTGGAAGCAAGTGGGGGAGTCAGGAGAGGCTCCCAGGAGAGTCAGCATTCCCTCTGGTATGGCCTAGAAGCTCTCAAGGCAGCCCTAATGAGAAATGAGGGGACGCCACCCCCTGCCCCAGCGACTGGAGCCTTTAGCTCTGTGCCTCTGTCTGGTCTCCATTTACCACATGCTGGGCTCTGCAGTGCAAATGGAGATGGAACACAGGAAGGACAGAGCCAAGGGCTGAGGCTGCCACACAACTCACTGACCAAGAGCAGGACTGCACAAACGGGGCTCCAGGCTGAGCAGCCACTGTTGCAGCTGTTACACTGTTACAGCCATGTAGCTAGCTTTCTTTGGATGATGACTATTGATAATTATGATAGCAGCTCACTCATACCACATACTTACTTTGTGCTGAATGCTTTACACACTTGAATTTATTTAAAGCTCGTGGAGGGCTTCCCAGGTGGTGCTAGTGGTAAAGAACCCACTCGCCTGCCAATGCAGGAGACATAAGAAAAACAGGTTTGATCCCCGAGTTGCGAAGATCCCCTGGAGTAGGAAATGACAATCCGCTCCAGTTTTCTTGCCTGGGAAGTCCCATGGACAGAGGAGCCTGGCAGGCTACAGTCCATGGGGTCATAAAGAGTGAGGCACGACTTATGACTGAGCATGCACACACATACAAATGCCTTCTGAGATGGCCCACGCCCTGTCTGCGAAGTGTGTCTCTCTAAAAAGTTCTACTTCTTACCTATCAGAAAAGAAAGAAATGTTCTAGACGTTGCCAAATGTCCCTTCAGGATGGGGGATAAGGGCAAAATCACCCATGCCTGAGAACCACTGAGCTAAACCCAACCACTTGGGACCTCTGAGTGGGACTTCAGGTAAACCTTGAGTCTCAGTGCACTTTCCAAGTTAAATGAATCTCACCAAAATTATTAGCTAGCAAAAGCTGAAAAGAGAACAGAATGCCAATAATTTTTTAAGGAGGTTGTCATCCCCTTTGTCTACAGTCTAGAAACTGACAAGCCCCCCAAAATTCTGACTTGGCTCTTGTGAAAGCCCACCCAGTCGGCCCATATGGTAGCAACCTACTCGTATATTCTGTTTGGAATCCCTGGGCTGGCAGGTGGCCCAGGGATCCAGCCAGGGGATGTAGCAGCCTAGGTCTTATGCAGGCAGCCCACAGAACACAAGAAGCACGGCATGGCTTGAACCCGTGGTTAAGGTTTGCAGTCGCACACGTGGCTTTCAGATCAATGAGGCAACACAAGGATGCTGATTACCACTGGGGCTTTTTCCAGCAAGAGGCTTGTAGGTACATATCCTGGGGGCGGGCCACAAGCATGTTCTGTTTATGGTCTGTGGTACAGGTCATTTGGGGCCAGGGTTTAGTCTAAGACCCCACAGGTTCTATCATCCTGGGGAGGTTATGTTGTAGTTATTACTCATTCTTTAATGAGAGAGGTCACTGATGCAACCTCAGAAAAAAAAACTCAGGAGCAGAGACTGCATGGAGGGCTTTCCCCTTTAACTGTCCCACCACATGACGGGTGAGGTCATCTTCTAGATCGTCGGTGGATATAACTTCCTCCAGGAAGATGAAGATTGAGTTAAGTCTCACAGCCCTGTCCTTCCAATTGCCTGTGCTTCCCTTATACGCAGTCTTAACAGTTTCAATTGGGCCTCACTGCTGGCTCAGCAGTACAGAATCCACCTGCCATGCAGAAGACCTGGATTCAATCCCTGAGTTGGGAAGATCCCCTGGAGAAGGAAATGGCAGCCCACTCCAGTATTCTTGCCTGGGAAATCCCACGGACAGAGGAGACTGGCAGTCTACAGTCCATGGAGTTGCAAAGAGTCAGACATGACTGAGCAACTAAACAAACAATTCCAGTTGCCTAGTTACTCATCTGTCTTTCTCGATGAATTGGGCCTTTGCAACCCACTGTATCCCCAGCCACTGCTCAGGGTCGGATATAGCATTCACTATGAAAACTGTTTATCAAACGAATGCACATGGGCTTCAGCATCAGATAGATCTCAGTTCAAACCCTGGCTCTGGTATTTATAAGCTAAATGAGTTGGGCATGTTTCCTGGTATCTTTGAGCCCCAGTCCCTTCATCTGAAAAACGTGGAAGATGGGCTCATCTCTTAGAGAGAAGAAAAAATTAAAGAATGTCTAAAAAGTATCCCAAAGGATGCCTAGCACCTAGTCAGTACTCCAGAAATACCAAGCCCTTTCCCTGCTTCCTTAGCTATAGCTTATGCTGTTTCTAGAGCAAACCAGTTCTTCGCTGGTGGTCCAGTGGTTAAAACTCCACATGCCCAGTGCACGGAGCATGGGCTTGATCCCTGATTGAGGAGCTAAGATCTCCTGTGCCACACAGCAAGGTCATAAATAAATAGGCATACCCTATCACAGTGTTAACTGTTTAGTCATCATGTTGTACTTTACATCCCTATAAAAATAAATAAATGAATAAAGCAATCCAGTTCATTAATTTTTTTTTCTATTGCACGCAGTTAAGAAAAGCACTTCTCTTCCCAGAAGTTTAAGAATTTTTATTCTGAAATCTTGTCTTGTTCATGAATACAACCACCCCCAGGCACAAGTTGGGGAAGCTAGTCTTCCTCTAACCCTCCCTCTCCATCCCCCTCCCCTGCCTCTGGCTGTCCCCAAGGATGATGAGAGGATGGGTATTAGCTTCTTTATAAGTTGGTGATATCCAGGAAGCCTCCAATGGGAATAGAAGTGAAAGTGTATAGAGCGTCCTTATTTCTTCCTCCTTTGCTCCTCTTTCCTTCCTTCATTCTTGCCTTCAGCAGATACTTTTTTTTATTTGGCTGTGTGGGATCTTAGTGTGGCATGTGGGATCTCGTTCGCTGACCAGGGATTGAACCTGGACCCCCTGCATTGGGAATGCAGACTCGTAGCCACTGGACCACCAGGGAAGTCCCAGCAGATACTTCTGCGTTATTCCAGGCACTGTACTCAGTGAGGCCTGGAACAGACGTTTTAGTAGATAAGGTCCCTGGCCTTAAGTTATTCACATCTGGGGATGAGCTATCTTAGCGTGATGGGCACCATCCTGGGAGACAATGCAAGCGCCACAGGCCAACTGAGGAGCGTGGAGTCAGTCGTTCAAGGTCACATTCGATCAGGTCTCAGAGTACGAGTAGAATCCTGCAGGCACAGAGCAGGGGGAGGACGCACACGCCAGAGAGAACACAAGTACAGCGGCACCAAGCCAGTCATCCCTGAATACATGAGGACAGCCCTCATGGTGTGCCCCAGCCCCACCTTCAGCAGAGGTGCCTGTGTCCATCCATCCCCTGTCCCAGCAGCAGATGGCCCAGCTCGTGCTCAACCTCGGGGCCTCCAGGATGGGGTGGGTATCTGACCAGTGGGGCTCCTATCACTGCTCCAGCTGGGGCTGCTGCACATTTCATCTTTTTTAAAGCATTTTATTTATTTACTTTTTGCTATGCTGTGTCTTTGTTGCCGCATGTGGGCTTTCTCTAGTTGGAGCAAGCAGGGGCTATCTTTAGTTGCAATGCACAGGCTTCTCATTGCAGTGGCTTCTCTTGTTTAGGAGCACAGTCTCTAATGTGCGCGGGCTCAGCGGTTATGGGCCTGTGGCCTGGGGGATCTTCTTGGACCAGGGATCAAACCCGGTTCCCCTGCACTAGCAGGCAGATTCTTAACCACTGGACACCCAGCGAAGTCCTACGCATTTAATATTGCTACAGTTTTGAACCAGGACTGTTCTAGATTGTCCTATTCACAAATCATAGCAGCCCGCTCCAGTGTTCTCGCCTGGGAGATCCTATGGACCGAGGAGCCTGGCAGGCTACAGTTCATGGGGTCGCCAGAGTAGGAACTAACCACCACCATTCCCAAAGCAGGCCAGGGGACATGATTCTATGAAGAAGTTGTCCCTGGCCCATGGAGTATCATGAGAGAGTGTTCGGGAAAGGCATTTCAGCAAAGCCAGATGCATTTGTTTAAACAACAGAATCCTGCATGCACAGTAGATTTAACTCATTCTTGTGTGCAATAGGGAATTGTATCCTTACCTGAGTTTCTGGATCCCTTTACCAACTGTGGTCATGCACAGCTTGAAAGGTGCCATGGTGAACCATCCAAGGGAGTATATGTTTTATTAAAGCCCTTCATGTCTCAGGCAGTAGGTAAGATGTGAGAGAGAAAGGGATTGACTCTTCCCTTTGAATACCATCTGACCTTCCACCCGAGATGAACCCAGTGCCCACTCATCAGACTGGGAGTGGGGTCGCCCGTGGTCAGAACAACTGTTGAAGAACAAGTAGGGCCAAGATGGGACCTGTTCTGCTATCCAGAGCTGGACAGTGAGCCCATCGCCTCCAAAATGTCATTGAATGGTTTGGAACAAGGAAACGTGCCTGCAGTTTTTAATATGCCTTAGGATAGACCAACCCTGGTAGACTTAAAAAATATTCACAACCTGAAAGTTGAGAGTTATGTTTTATTTGATGAGACTGGGCTTCCCTGGTGGTTCAATGATAAAGAATCCTCCTGGCAATGCAGGAGACCAGGGCTGGATCCCTGGGTTGAGAAGATCCCCTAGAGCAGGAAATGGCAATGCACTCTAGTATTCTGCCTGGAAAATTCCATGGACAGAGGAGCCTAGCCGGCTACAGTCCATGGGGTCACAAAGAGTCAGACATGACTGGGCATGCACAGGATTTAGGACTTCGAGCCTGTGAGATGCATCTCAAGACACCCTCAGAGAATTGCTCAGAGGAGGTGAAGGGAGAAGCCAGGTGATATAGAAGTTTTGCAACAAAGGGCAGGTAGTCTTAACATCAAAAGATTATTGTTAAAGAGGACCAGGTGGCCAGGTTAAGGAATTTAGCACTTTTCCAGTATGGGAAGATACAAGAGTCTGGGCTCACTAAAATCATTCCTTTGATATACACCTCACCTATCTGGGGCCAGTATCCTACGTTTTCGCATCCTGAGTTTCCTCAAGGCTCCCAGTAGGGAGTGGCTGCAGACTGATGGCTGCTGGACGGCAGGTATTCTTTTCTTCCTCAGTTCTCTCAGGGCTCACCAGCTCCCCATTCGTGGTGTCTGCAATTGCTGATGACTGTGACATCCTTGTGTATTGATATGGCAGGAAATATTCCCTTTCTCGCCCCCTTGGGTTAATCTTTAAAATGTTTTAGGCAAAATCTACTCTTTTTTCTAAGTTTTGTTTTTCCACCAGGTATTTTTTGTAAATTGTGCACAGAGACAAGGTTGCTCTTGTTCACAAATTAATCTGGCAATTCCCACAAAGAGACCTATCTCCTTGTCTAAGCTGTACCCAAATGCCTTTCCTCTCAAACTAGTGGTGCTGAGAAATACTCTGCTAAAGAGACGGGCAGAAAGAGCCATGGCTTTTGGCCCCCATGGAAGGACCGTCATGGAATGCCATGTGTGGCTTCAGCTAAGTTACCCAGAAGGCAGTGAGGCTGTGGAGGTCAAGTTTTGCTGAGTGAGGCTTTCCTAACTGGCAGGACAGGGTTCCTTTAAAGAGCAGCCTGTGAGCCAGGGTATCTGGAGTGGCAGAGACTGCATATCCATTCTCTTGCACATCTAGAAGATGGCTTCTCTCGGCCACAGACATGCCTCCAGCAGTGATCGTGAAGCACTGAGGGCTGTAAGACTTTACCCTGGCAGGTGCACTTGGGGAGAACCACCCTCACTGCCCGGTACCCGCACCATCTGGCAGAGAGCTCCTGTTTCTGTTTCACCCATCCAGCTCTCGGGTGCCAAACCTGCTTCTTATGTCAGCCAGCATGAGACAGAGCGGACAGCGAGCACTGTCAGCCCGCTCTGGATGGAGTGCGGGGGTCCTCTGGGCTGTAGTGGTTCTTGGGTCTCCCGAAGTCATGGGCTGGCTTTAAAGGAAGTGTCCTCTTCGTCGGATCTTTCAGCTGAGAGCGGACAGAGTAGCGGGCAGTTCCAAGGGCGGCCCTCGGAAGTTTGGTCGCAGTGGCAAAGCCAGCACCACGGACAGCAGAGCGGTGAGCCGCACTCCCACCAGCAGCCCGGTCAGACTGAAGTGTTCCAGGTAAATCAGCGAGCACCGCCTTCTCGTAGGTACCCGCGCCTTCTCTCTGCTTCCTTTCCCCCTCGGTCTCTGCCTCCCTGCTGTAGCACCGACTGCTGATAGAGATTGTGAGTTCTGGCCCCTCCCGGGAAGGTCATAGCCCTGACTCCTGGGCTCCAGGAGGAGAAAGAGGCGAGGCTCCCTTCTCAAGCCCCACGCACTTATTGCTGATTGAAGCTGCCTGGGCGCCTTGCAACTCCTCCGTTGTTTGATCCAGCTGTCCTCAACTGTTTTGGCACCAGGAACCAGTTTTGTGGAAGACGGTTTTTCCACAGATGGTGGGAGGGAATGGTTTCGGAATGATTTAAGTGCATTACATTTACCGTGCATTTTATTTCTATTGTTATTACATCAGCTCCACCTCAGATCATCAGGCTTTAGATCCTGGAGACTGGGAACCCCTGGTTTGAGCCATTACTTAAGTGTGCAGCAGTAACAGATATCGCTGGCATACCACCGTGCAGGACTCAGCCCCCTTGCGTGTCAGAGCCCCACTTTCAGCCAGAAAAGTTCTCACTGGGAAGAGGCTCCAAATAGGGGTGTGTCCCATCCACCCCACCAGGTCTTCATGAGGGAGAAACACCCGCTAACAGGAGCCCCAGGTGCCTTCTGTCACATTCCAGAGCCTGCCCTGCAAGGCATGCCGGGAGCAGGGCACACCTGGGACCCGCAGGACTATAACGCTCTCATGGGAGAGCTCTCCGTTTACCTCGCCCTCACCCCAAGCTGGGGCTTCCCTAGTGGCTCAGTGGAAAAGAATTCGCCTGCCAATGCAAGAGACATGAGTTTGATCCCTGGGTCGGGAAGATCTCTAGAGGAGAAAGTGGCAACCCACTCCAATATTCTTGACTGGGAAATGCTGTCGACAGAAGAGCTTGGCGGGCCCCAGTCCATGGGGTCACAAAGAGCCGGACATGACTTAGTGACTAAACAGCAGCCACGCCTCAAGCTCCTTTCCCACCAGTTCAAGCAGCACCTTCACAGGCAAAGTTGTAAAACCCAGGTCCCCAAAGAGACAAAATCCTTTTATACTTGCAGAGAGGTGCCTCATCCAGGCCCTCACCTGACCACCCCTGACCCGTGATTACTATCCCCCCTTCCTCTATCCCTCATTCTGAGAGCCCTGGCCCATCCTTGTGCCTCACAGTCACCATGTAAAGCAGATTTCCTGGCTCTTCATGGTCATGATGCTAAAGGGAATTTTTGGTCAAATACATTTGTGAGACATGAGTAAACAGTTATGCAGTTTCTTTTTTAAAAAGATTATAATTGCTTTACCATGTTGTGTTAATTTCTGCTGTACAACAAAGTGAATCCACCATATGTTCACACGTATCTCCTTCCTCTTGAGCCTCCCTCCCAGCCTGCCATCCCCCCGCCTTAGGTCATCACAAAGCACTGAGCTGAGCTTCCTGTGCTATGTGGCAGCTTCCCACTAGCTCTCTGTTTTACACGTGGTGGTGTATATAGGTCAGTGCTGTCTCAGTTTGTCCCACCTTCTCCTTCCCCTGCTCCACCCACACATCTGTTCTCTACATCTGCATCTCTATCCCTGCCCTGCAGATAGGCTAGTCTGTATGACTACAGGACTTAACAGAGCCTTTATGTACTAATGATGACTGAGGGTTTACGGAAGGGCAGCAAAATACACCTCATTTCCCAAACTCATTTGTCCGCAGAATTCTTTTCTCCCAGAGTGTCTCGGGGGCCAAGAATTGGACACAGCACACTTTGGGGAAATTGCCATAAAGGATTGAAATATAGCTCTGCCCATTTTCTGGATGGGTAGCCTGAGTCCCAGAGAACTTGAAGGACTCGTGAAAGGTGAAGTCTGCCCCACAGGGATTTGGCCTTGTCCTTGATGTACACAGTGAAGAGAGACCACTCCGCTCTCCTTACACGTAGCCCTCCTGCCCGTCCTTGCATTGCAGTGCTGTTGTATCCTGATTGTCGGTTGTGTGCGTAACTTGCTTGGTACCAAACTGGTACCAGTGGGCCTCTTGTCCACCTTGTGTCCTGGCTAGGCTTTAAATAGACAGAGTTTCCTGCTGCAATGACATCTCCCAGGACAGCAAAGCTACCCAGGGTCTCTGACATTGGAGGAACCCAGCAGAGCATCTGTCAGATGGTGGGGGCAGGGAGGAGGATACGTGTTCCCAGGCTGCCCTGTTGGAGAGATGCCATGAGGGTGGTGGGCAGGCTGGGCTCCTGGGACCTGCCACTGCCCAGGAGAATGAGGGATGAGCCGACTCCCCTGCGCTCTTTTCCTCTCTCCTGCAGGACATGCTGCCCATGCCCGGAGATCCAACCCAGGGGACCGGCAACTATAACATTGAAGATTTTGCCGACCTGGGCATGTTCCCGCCGTTTTCGGAGTAGCTGCGGGCAAAGCCAGGCTTCACAGAGCAGTGTCCCCCCTGCTGTGACATCGACGCCATCGTGAACAGGGGCCCCCCTTGCCCTGCTTGTCCTGTGGCAGGACCCGTCCCCCCAGCAGAAGACACCTCGTTCCCCCCTCTCCCGCCATGTTCCCCCTGCCACCGTCTCATTGCTCAACTTCTAACCCTCAGCAGTGGCTGCTCTGCCACCAAACAGGAGCCTGGTAGACGTCGGGGGTGGGTTTATTTATTGTATTTTACTTGTGTGTGCTTGGAAGGCTGACCCACTGGGTTCCTAAAATCTGGTTGTGAATAATCTCCTATCGGACAATTTGTGTCTATGAAAAGTTCACTTACAGCCCAGAGAGCCCAAGCAGCACCCCCCGGCCTGCCCTGGAAGCTGGAAGCTGGTTTCTCCTGGCTTTTAACTTCTGTGTCCGTGTGGGGCTCGGGGAGTAGTGGGGAGAGAGGGCACACGACCTGTGTTCTCAGAGCTGGAGGTGAGCAGCCGGAGACCCCCAGGTGGACTCCTCTGTCTCCTGGCTCAGCCGCATCCGTCCATCCGTGTTGCCATGAGACGTGTACTTTGTGCCGCGTGATGTGAATCCTTGTCCTGATGGATGTGTTTTGCCTGTGTCTGTCATGTGTGGCAAGAGCGAGTGTCTAGAATCCAGGGTGTGTGGCAGAGGTGGAGCCCAGGCCAAGCTGAGGAGGACACCTGACCAGAGAGAGCCAGGCCCGGGGCCTGGGCGCCAGGCAGACAGGCTGAACTGAGCAGGCGGGCCCTTGACAGCGACCCCAGGAGTCCTGGCCCAGAGCTGCTTGCTCTGCTAGGTCATTCTTCGGTCCAGGTGGGAGACAGGGGCTTCTCAGAAGGGGCAGAGGGCGGGTCTTCGAGGGAGAGGACTTGGGCTCCAGTTCTGGTTTAGCCATACACCTCCCACCCCAGGGCCTTGAATCCCTCAGGTTGTCTCAAGACAGAGTAAGAGCTGACTTCTAGAAGCTTGCCTGGCCCACTTCTGAGCCCCTGGCCCCTGGCTTGCTGTTTCAGATCTGAGATGATTTCCCATTTTTACTTACCACCACTCCATCCCATGCCCTTTACAGTAAAGAAACTCCTATGTCCTCTTCTTTTCCCAGTGGTCCCCCTCCTGTCCTGCCTCCCCATCCCAACAGCTCACCAACACCCATAGGGAATCACGCTACCTACCCATGGCCACCTCGCGGCAGACAGAGGAGCCCATGCCCCCTGCGGCGCCTGGCTCGGAACAATACTTGTACCCCTCCTCCCGGGGTTCTGAGGGGCCCAGCGGAGTGAAGTTGCTTCTAGGCTACCTGAGCCGGGAGTGAGCCCCATCTGCAGGAAGGAGCCACGTGGAGAATGTTTGCTCTCATCCTCTGAAAACTCTGCATCAACTCCAGCCCTGGCCAGCATCCAGAGCAGATGGGCGTTCATTCTGTCCTGGGAAGCTCCAGCTGTTTAAGTCCAACATTGTTCACGAGCTTACTCTTGGCTGGTAGCCAGCTTTGTGTGATCCCAGGTCATGGGCTCTAAATTAAAACTGACCTGATAGTTTCTCGAGTGGCTTTTAATCTTCGTATATATAGTGGCGATTGGATTTGGGGTTTAGACGCACAGGATGTCGTTCTTAACCTTTAGAAGCCTTTTGGTTCCTGGTAAAATGGCAGGTGGCTGAACGTCCCCCGACCCTGACAGAACCAAGACCCAGAAGGGGCCTCCCTTGGGTGTGCCCTGCCCCTGGGGTCACCTCTGCCCCCCCTGCAGCTTTGAACTTGTCCCAGACGGTAGACTTAATTATTTCCCAAGAAGAGGCATCAAAATAGCTTTTGGATCAAAGAATGGGTTCTCGGTGAAATGAAAACAGACTTCTTGTGACTTTGAGTCTGTAAGTTTGAAAGTTTGAGGGGGTAGGTATGCTTGTCTCTTCTGGTTTTGGAAGGAGTTTGGGGGTTTCTGAGGTACACACACTGATTGGCATGCTGACTGGGAGTCTGCCACCCACCCGGGCTGTACTGGGTGCTGAGGGGATGCAGAAGGACAGAGGAGAGCAGTCGTGCCCCCAGGACCTTTCATCTACTTACACAAGGTCTAGGATGAGGACCTCTCAGTTCCTAGTCCTAGCAGGCAAGGATTCGTGAGCGAATGAAAGCCAGATGTAACAGGAGAGCCTCATAACTAAACAGCCCCAACCTGACTTCCCTGGTGGTCCAGTGGTTAAGACTCTGAGCTTCCACTTCTGGGGCCTGAGTTCGACTCTGGTTGGGGAACTAAGATCCTACACACAGCACAGTGTGGCCAAAATAAATAAATAAGCCCATCTCCCCTTCCAGCTGTGTCCCAGGAGCCCTGGAGGGGCGTGTGGCTGCAGTGTGACTGGCAGTTTGAGCTTTCTGTTTCCTGTACTCCCCATTCCACGCTTTGATTGTGAGTGTTAGAAGCCACCATGTGGCCACTCAGAAAACAGGGAGCATCCAGAGGACCACATGTCAGGGATTCTTCCCCCCAGCCCCACCCCACACAGACACAAGGAATTTTGAGACAAATGAGCGTTAAAGTCCTAGAGAGCCTAGTAATGCCAGTTTGTAGAAGCCCCTCCCTCTGGTCCTTCCCAGCCAGGAGCCCAGGATGCCCACGGACCCTGCGTCAGTGTGGCCTTCAGCTCAAATTCCTTTCCTGCTGGAGATGGACGAAAAGCTGGATTGGGAAGGGGAGCAACACTAGGACTTTAGCTCCAGGACTCTCTTCCTCATTCATACCTCATCTTGTATCTCCCAGGCCTTCCAGTGGCTTCCTTTGGCTGAGCAGGCAGAAGGCTCTCCCCCAAAAAGAACCATGTGGTGGCTGCCTGAACCACTGGTGAGCAGACAGACACAGCCACGCTGAGGCTTGGCCAAGGCTGGGTTAGTGACTATGACAGTGGCTACAGGGGTTCTAGAACATTCTGCCTCTATACCCCTCCCACTGGCTTCATCTTTAGTTTTGGTTTCAGGGAGCAACAGAGCCATCACAGACACCCACATTCTTCTCTGCATCCCAGTTGATCAAATTCACCCTTCTGTTGTTTCGTGATTACCTGTTGCAACGAGAATACTGATAGCTGATGGGACTGACGTTGAAGAGCATGACTCTCCTGAGTCCAGAAGAGACTCTGTCCCCCAAACTAGCCACCCTTGACACTATCAGTGCGGTGAGCAGGCTCAGTCTAGAGAGGAGTCAAGCCCCAGGGAAGTGACCATGTTCCCTTCCCTCTACATCAGCACCTGGACTAGCAGATGGCCCTGAATCTCTACCCCTGGCCCCCACCACCGACGTACCTGCTCCCTAACGTTTAAGACAGAAGCAGGACCATGCTGGTCACTTAACAGCTGTAGCCAGTCATGAGTTAGGGTGGAAACGCTCCTTCTTTCACTGGGAAGTATGGGTTTGATCATTAAGTCGCTGTGTCCTGACTTGCCAGGGACAACCCAACTTGTCCATTCAGCCCTCTCTCCTGGCCAGATCCTCATCTTGGGTATGGAGGGATCTGACTGTCTTTTTCTTTGCTGCCTGGGGGCTGGAGCAGCTTGAGAGGTATCATGCTGGAACACCAGCACCTCTTCATGTGTAGGTAGGTGTGCCTGGGTCCTGGGGCCAAAGACCATGGAGCGGTTACCATGGAGATGGAAAGGGGGGTTTTATGGGAACAAGGCAGCTTGCTTCTGGTTAACAATCTCATTTTCCTCCAAAAACGAGAATTTCCAGATGAGCTTCAGAGGACAGTTTCAGCACTTAATCGTTTCTCTTTTAACCTTTCTTCTTATGAATGTGAACTGTGCTGTGGATAAATCATTTGTATTTCTTGAATGTTCTCTATGACTAACAGTTATTAAGTCAGTTGTGTATATGTGTAACTAATGGAACTGCCTTTTAAAATTTCATTACAATAAAAATGACTTTGCTCTGAACACTGAATAGCCCAGGCCAGCTTTGTCACTGAGCGATTCACAGAATCTGCTCTTGAAGTTGGGTAGATGCTCTCATGTTACTCTTCCTAAGGGCTGTGTTTTGTTGTCCCCAGGAAAGGGTGTAGAAAGCATGTTTGCTTAAGAGTGACTCTGTCAGGGGATCTGGCTACATAAAATTTTAAAAGAAGCTAATAATTCTCAGCTTTGTGTGTTAGGCAAGGCTCTCTGGAAGGCTCTTTTCAAATGCTATTTTTGTGACCATTATTAAATTCTGCGATGTGGATATTACTCCTGGTTTATAGATTCAGAAACTGGGACTCAGAGAAGTTAAGTGACTTATCTAAGAACACAAAGGTTGATATTAGGTCTCATTACGAAACCTTGTATCTGTTGTACTCTTCAAACACTCTATTTCTTTCTTAAATTCTCCCAGGGACTTTCCTGGAAGTCCAATCGTGGTCCCATGTTTAAGACTTCACCTTACAATGCAAGGGGTGCAGGTTCCATCCCTGGTTGGGGAACTAAAATCCCACATGCCTTGTGGCCAAAAATCAAAATATAAAATAGCAGGTATTGTAGTAAATTTAATAAAAACTTTTTAAAATGGCCTATATTTTTCTTTTAGAAGAAGATGTGGGATTGGCATAAAGAAAACTAGATCAGTAGAACACCATAAAGAATCTGAAAGTATGCACATGTTCAGAAAGGAGAATATTTGGTATGTGCGCCGCTGAAGCAAGCCAAAGCTTTTATTTACAAGAGTCAGCATTACAAATCACAGGACCAGACAGACTTCCAATAAATGGTGCCAGGGAAAAGCACATGGGAAAAGAAGTAACTGTACCCTTATCTTACACAATGTACAAAAGATAA
Organism: Madoqua kirkii; assembly: GCA_006408675.1. NCBI lineage: Eukaryota > Metazoa > Chordata > Mammalia > Artiodactyla > Bovidae > Madoqua > Madoqua kirkii. The sequence goes on from SJYC01049059.1 coordinate 49,421, forward strand.
ATTCCCCACAGATGAAAACATCTGAGTGTGGAAAAGCAATATATGTAAAATCTTTAGAAAAAAATCTGGGAAAATATATTGATGAAATCAGTTAGGGAAGGAGATTTTAAACCACGCACAAAGACCACAAACCATATAGAAATTTTTCTAAAGTTTTGTTTAAGGTCACTAAAAAATAATCAGCTGAAAGAAATGGACAAGACAACCAATAAACTGGTAGAAATATTTGCAATGTATGTAGCTAACAAAGTGGTATTCACATTGAGAGAGACTATTCTGAATATAAGGATTCATGAAAATGAATAAGAAAAATACAACTCAACAGATAAGTGACCGGAGGCTTCCCTGGTGGCCCAGCTGTTAAGACGTTGCCTTCCAGTGCAGGGGGTGCAGCTTCAGTCCTAGGCCCGGGCGCTCACTTCCCTAGAAACCAAAACATAAAGCAGAAACAAGATGGTAACAAATTCAATAAAGACTTCAAAAACTGGTCTGCATTAAAAAAACAAAAAGAATTGTTTTTAATAGGTAAATGGTCAGAGTTTGAATTGCCAGTTCATGAAACTCAGTGGCATTTAGACGTGTGAGAAAAGACTGAACCCCCCTAGGAATGAAGGGAAATGCAAAATGAAAGCAAGATAAGGTCCATCACTCAGATGTACCAGGTCTGATAACTCAATTGCTATGACCATATTGGGAAACAGGACAGACACTCTGGGAAGGGTTACACAATATCCCAACACGTCAAAGATGTACGAACCCTATGACTCAGTGAATCCAAGTGTCTGTCCTAGGAAACCTCTCACATGTGTGCAACAAGGCAGGTAAAAGGACACCTATGCACTGCCTGTTGTAGTGAAAAACTGGGAACCTGTCTACGCATCCTTTAGTAAAGAAATGAATCAACTGATTGATGTAGGCCCACAAGATGTGTGTGCCGCACTTAAAATGATTTTGTAGAAGTGTGCGCACCTTCTAAAAACATACTATTACATTTAAAAGATTGTACATATTTTATAACTCAAGGCAATTAGGTATTGTGTTTCTGCATAAATAGATATGCAGCAAACACTTTTTAAAAAGAATCTCCTGGATGGATAGGTACAACTGTGAATAGAGAGAGGAAGAGTGGACAGAGTGACTTGTGTGATTGAATTCCTTAAAGCAGATTAAGGCAGAGGAAAGAAAGAGGTGTTGCTTGAAATAAAGAGAAATATATGGTATTTGTTTTCCTCTTTTTGTGTTTTTCTCTTTCTGTTTTCTCTTCCTTCACTCTGCGTGAGAGTCTGTAAGTCCATGCATGTCTCTACAAATGATCCAGTTATGCCACATCTTCTTTATCCATTCATCTGGAGAAAAAGTATCTGAAGCAGTTATGGCAAAATGTTAAACAGCTACTTCCTCTTGGTGATGAGCATGTGGTATACTTTTCTCAAATTTGCTGTGTAGTAGAAAAAGTGTTAGTCATTCAGTCATGTCCAACTCTATCCGTCCACATAGACAGTAGCCTATCAAGCTCCTCTGTTCATTGGATTTCCCAGGCAAGAATACTGAAGTGGGTTGCCATTTCCTTCTCCACAGATCTTTCTGACCCAAGAATGTTCCATTGCGTTGATATAAAATTCTGTGTGCATTTATGTTCATGAAAGATGAAACTCTAGTAACCTATCTCCACATGATAGAACCTCAAGTGAATTTACCTTTTATGTAATTTTTTTAAATCTATTTGCTTACTTGTGTGCACCCGATCTTAGTTGCAGCATCTAGTTCCCTGAAAAGGGAATTGAACCTGGGCCCCCTGCATTGGGAGCTCAGAGTCTAAGCCACTGGGCCACCAGGGAAGTCCCTATCCTTGTAATTTTTAATGTTATTTGTTTTATGAAGAATGTATATCACTTATAAAGTCTTGAAAAATAATGAAAAGCAAATCTCCTGTCAGAATAAGAAAATAAATGACTTAGCCACACTACCTTGAACTCATTGGGTCCCTTGTCGAGGAATTAAGATCCTGCATGCCACATAGCGAGGCCAAATAATTTGTTTGAACCTTGAATCTTTGAACTTAAAAAGGAAAAAAAGAAAGAGCCATAGCTGGACACAGCTATGCCAGACCCGGCAGTGCAGGAATTGCTAGGTAAGTTCAGAGAAGAAATAGTGAAAAAGGCCCAAACAGTTGCCAGGACATGGCTTCACCTGCATCCTCCCTTTTATTCCTCCCCCAGCAATAGACAACTAGATAAAAATACACTCTCATCATAGATAGAGCAATAGTAATTTTTTTCCTGGTGTTACTAATGATGTACACTTATTATTTTTAAGAGTGTAGCATATCGAAAAGCATAAAGAATAAAAGATTGTATTCTGATTCAGCTTATTGATGAGGGGCCTGATGAACAGTGAAAGACGATGGGGCTGAAGCACAGGGGTGTGGAAGCATGAGGCTGCTCAGGTGGGAGGGGGAATAAAGCAGGAAGACATCGGCCGGGTTCTCATGGTGCTCCCTCCATTTCCAAGACCCACCTCCCAGCCTCCCTCCCAACAGCTCCTTATCTTCCTCTGGGAGGAAAACAAGGTCATCTCCCTGTTAACCATGTTGAAGCCTAACAGTTATGAAGTTAATTCTCCCACAAACCCTCTCAAGCGTGCTCTTTCCATAAACACTTGTGTGGCACCTGCACTTGCCGCACACAGGGCTGGAGCTACGCAGTGAGGACCCGACCCCACCCCTAGAATATGAGGTTCCTAACCTATGGCTCCCAGGGGAAGGATGGAGGAAGGGATAGGTAGGGAGTTTGGGATGCAATGTTTAAACTGGATAACCAACAAGGACCTAATGTACAGCACAGGGAACTCTGCTCAGTGTTATGCGGCAGCCTGGACGGGAAAGGGGTTTAGGGGAGAATGGATGCATGTATATGTATGGCTGAGTCCCTTCGCTGTACGCCTGAAACTGTCACAACTTTGATAATCAGCTATACCCTAGTACAGAATAAGAAGTTCTAAAAAATGCGGTAGAAATTTTTTTAAAACCTTGATATGAAGTATCTGAAATTATTGTTATATTTGTGATGGGATGTTTTATAATGACTCCTCTAAATTTATTTTGGTTCATCCAATGTCGACACGACTGAAGCGACTTAGCAGCACCAGCAGCAGGCACTTGATAGGGCTTCCCAGGTGGCTCAGTGGTAAAGAATTCACCTGCAAATGCAGGAGACATGGGTTCGATCCCTGGGTTGTGACAATCCCTTGATGAAGGAAATGGCTACCCACTCCAGTATTCTTGCCTGGAAAATCCCATGGACAGAGGAGCCTGGTGGCCTACAGTCCATGGGGTTGCAAAGAGTCAGACATCACTTAGCGACTAAACAACAACAGCAATGAGGCACTTAATGTGTTTGAATTAACAAATGATATTATTTAGTTGTTATGATTGAATGAGTAGCATTATTGAATGTCATTAATGAATGACAAATGTCATTTTTAAATGCCCATTGTGATTGCTAATATGAAGTAAAAAAATTCTATTGTGGTTATATTAATAAAAAGGAAATATTTACATGAAGAAAAAAAGCGAAATGGATAACCAACAAGGTCCTACTGTAGAGCCCAGGGAATTCTGCTCAATGTTATGTGGCAGCGGCAGCCTGCATGGGAAAGGAGTTTGGGAGAGAGCAGATACGTGTATATGTATGGCTGAGTCCCTTTGCTGTGCACCTGAAACTGTCGCAACATTGTCAATCGGTTATACTCCAATATAAAATAAAAGTGCTAAGGGTTTGGATGGAGAGCACCCACCCTGCAGATGGACAAGAGGTTGGTTGGGGGAAGAACTCAGAAGGCTGTGACTCACATGACTTCACCAACAGGTCCCAACAGATGGGGCCCATCAGAAGCAGAGCCTCCCCACCAGGCGCCCAGCTTGTTGGCTCAGCTTTTGCAGAAAGTGCTTAATGGGTTCCCGTCTCCAAGCCCAAGACCCTTATAAATCATGAAATAGGTACGCCGCCCCTCAGCAGGACACCGGATTAAAATGCCTGGAATGCAACTGGCCTCTGGTTCTACAGCCCAGCTCCTAATTCTTCCCACACATTTCACTTAAGACTCAAATAAAAATGCCAAAAACAAAGAAACGTGACCTGGCGCTGACGGGGAAAAGAAAAAACGTTTCATCACAGCGGTTTATCAGTGTGTGAGCCCTGCTATTCCACCAGGACCCTTGACAGCAAAAGCCAAGCCAGCTCGTGTTTCTCATGGGGTCTCCACACCCCTAGAGGGCTGCTGTGTTTTCATCATGGCCACACTGGGGCGTAAGCTGGACCCACTGAACTGAGCTCCATTGTGATGACATCACACGTGGGTTACTGGAAACCTTGGTGATCCGTCAGACTCCCGGCCAGTCTTCTGAGATCTGCCTTTGGAAGCCATGGAAAGTCACCTTGCCACATCAACTCAGCGAGCAGCCAGGATCCCGAACGCTAATAAGATGCTAGAAACCTTGGAGTTATGTTTTCTTAGGTTCACTTCCCACTGGCAGAATGAGGTGTTAATGCGCATCCAATCACCACTTAAGGGGGTGGGGAGGAGACTTTTGTCTTAGGCATGGGTGCTCACACACTTCCTGTGTGGCCTCTTCCAGGGGCCGGCTCCCTGGAAGGTGGGACAGAAGAGAGAAATGATCCAGGATGTGGTCCTGAGGAGGCTTTCTGTGGGGGCTTATTCAGGCTTTCTGTTCATCAGTCTCTGTGCAATACATCAGACAGTACATGAAACTCAGCGAATGGTCTTTAAATGATAAGCAATTCCTTTGCTGGACAGCTGAAACTAACACAACATTGTAAATCAACTCAACTCCAATATAAAATAAAAATTAAAATTTTCTGGAAAAACTATAAGAAATTCATTTTGCTCTAAGTCACAAGCATTGGACAGAGGAGGCAGAGGCAGGTTCCTCAATTGTCCAGGTCCACAGTGAGTTCATCATGGCTGCTGGCAGCTTGAGAGGTTTCTGGATAGGTCTCAGACCCTGTGTCTGAGCCAGGGGTGGGTGTACACACTTGTATTGTCATTCCTGTCTGCCTCAGGGAGATGGAACGCATGGAGAGCAGGGATGAGACGCGGTTAGCATTGGGTCATGATGAAAACTGGCTGAGCTCAAGTGAGAGGGATGGGCTGGGGTTGCGGGCAAAGGGAAAGAGGACCAAGATCAGGAGGATTGGGGAAGTAAGAGCTTCAACTCTGGAATCTTCGAGCTTTGCCCCTGACTTTGAGTGGGTCTCCTACAATTTTGTGGGTATGTGGTCAGGGAGGAAGTGTGAGGAGGTGCGAAGAGTAGTAAGTAAGGGGTGGCATTTAGCGTAATCTCAACCAGGATCAACAAGGGTTTCTAAAAAACAACATACAGCAAACACTTGAGAACCCAAGGGTGAAGGCACTTCCTGTTGCCCGAGAAGACAGCTTCATGATGCTGGAGCCAGGTGATAGAGAAATAGCATGTTCCAAACAGACAGCCTGAACATAGGTCCAGTGGCTAAGAATCCACCCTCCAACGCAGGGGGTATGGGTTCGATCCCTGGTCTGGGAGCTAAGATCCCACATGCCTTGTGGCCAAAAAACCAAAACATTAAAAAAAAAAAACAGAAGCAGTATTGTTAACATGTTCAATAAAGACTTTGAAAATGGTCCCCATTTAAAAAAAAAAAGAAGAAGTTAAAGTAATGGGATAGAGACAGAAAGTCAAGCTGTGTGGCAAGGGCCAAGATGGGAATGTTGGTTCTCAGTGTGCCCAGGGTCATCTGATCCTGGAGATGGCCTGACATCCAAAGGAACTGAACCCCAGCATGACTTCAGACCTTCTGAGCAGACTACAGAGATCCCTGGGAGTCTGTTATTCTGCTGGGGAGAGAAAAGTGGCTGCCCACAGACCTCCATCCAAGTTCGCACACCCCAGCTCTCAGCTTTCACTTTAAGGCACCAGAATCTGGGTTTCCTTATTGAAGGGCTGTCCTCAGCCTGCTGGATTCTACTTTGCAGAAGCATACAGAGCCCAAGTGCCTCAGATTTTTACATCTGCCGAGATCAGATCAGTGACAGTCCTATAACAAATACTACACTGTAGCAAAGAATGGGAACAGTCACACTTCATTTTTTTGTCAGAAAAACAAGAAATTCAAAAATATTTTTAAAGCTATGCCTGCAAAGAATTTCACCTTTCCTTTTCAACAAAAATAAATCTTAACTTATGCTACTCAATTTCAGAAAAATAAATGACTCAATCAAAAAATGGGCCAAGGAACTAAATAGACATTTCTCCAAAGAAGACATATGGATGGCTAACAAACACATGAAAAGATGCTCAACATCACTCATTATCAGAGAAATGCAAATCAAGACCACAATGAGGTACCATTTCACACCAGTGAGAATGGCTGCGATCCAAAAGTCTACAAGCAATAAATGCTGGAGAGGGTGTGGAGAAAAGGGAACCCTCTTACACTGTTGGTGGAAATGCAAACTAGTACAGCCACTATAGAGAACAGTGTGGAGATTCCTTAAAAAACTGGAAATAGAACTGCCTTATGACCCAGCAATCCCACTGCTGGGCATACACACGGAGGAAACCAGAATTGAAAGAGATGCGTGTACCCCAATGTTCATCGCAGCACTGTTTATAATAGACAGGAGATGGAAGCAACCTAGATGTCCATCAGCAGAGGAATGGATAAGAAAGCTGTGGTACATATACACAATGGAGTATTACTCAGCCATTAAAAAGGATACATTTGAATCAGTTCTAATGAGGTGGATGAAACCGGAGACTATTATACAGAGTGAAGTAAGCCAGAAAGAAAAACACCAATACAGTATACTAACTGATATATATGGAATTTAGAAAGATGGTAATGATAACCCTGTATGCAAGACAGCAAAAGAGATGCAGATGTATCTGCATCTGAACAGACTTTTGGACTCTGTGGGAGAAGGAGAGGGTGGGATGATTTGGGAGAATGGCATTGAAACATGTATACTATCTTGTAAGAAACGAATCGCCAGTCTAGGTTCAATACAGGATACAGGATGCTTGGTGCTGGTACACTGGGATGACCCAGAGAGATGATATACAGAGGGTGGTGGGAAGAGGGTTCAGGATTGAGAATTCATGTACACTCGTGGCAGATTCATGTCAGTGTATGACAAAACCAATACAGTATTGTAAAGTAAAAATAATAATAATAATAAAGAGCAAAAAAATAAATCTTAAATTTTAGAAATATTTGATAGTGTAGATGTGGAAAGGACTTTGTCTACAAAGGAACCTGTTTTTCAGAACTTCCCTTTTGGTCTCGTGGTTGAGAATCTGCCTGCCAGTGCAGGGGACACTGGTTTGATCCCTGGTCTGGAAACTAAGATCCACATGCCGTGGCCCAGGTGCCACAACTACTGAAGCCCACACACCCTAGAGCCTGTGCTCTGCACAAGAAGCCATCGCAATGAGAAGCCTGCACACTGAACCAGAGAGGAGCCCCTGCTCACTGCACACAGCAACAGACCTGACCCAGTGCAGTCAAAATTAAATTGATTAATTAATCAAAAAACAAGAATGAGAAAGAAAATGGTCATCTAAAAAAAAAGGCAAAAAAAAAATCTATTTTTCCCAGGACTAAGGAAATCTATTCATCCTGGTTGACCTGAGACTTTCCCCTTTTTAGCAATGAAAATCCTATGTCCCAGAAATTAAGAAAACCAGGACATCTGGTCACCTACCCAGGACCTCAACATTTCCTGACAAAGATAGAACCCCTGAAGAGGAAGGAAGATGCTGACTGAGTTTTATGGAACCACAGAAGTTTAATGCTGGAGGGAATTTCAGTAATAGATGAGGAAAAGGGAGTTCCAAAGTTTATTGTTTATTCTATTTCCCAGAAGCTTGGGCAATAGAGGAAACTTATCTCAGCCTGATTCTTCTAGATGAATGGGTCCCACAACGAGCCCATGAGAAGCTGGTGACTAGGTGGCACAGTGGTAAAGCACCCACCTGCCAATGCAGGAGACACAAGAGATGAAGGTTCTATCCCTGGATGGGGAAGATCCCCTGGAGGAGGGCACGGCAACCCATCCCAGTATTCTTGCCTGGAGAATCCCATGGACAGAGGAGTCTGGCAGGCTACAGTCTATGGGGTCAGAAAGAGTGAGGCACGACTGAAACAAAACATTGTTCTCTCCATCACATTCAACGTGACAGATGTATGGAGAATGACCTGAAAAAGGCTGACCAGGTCATAAGTGCACATTCTACCCGAGTCCACCTCATAAAGAGAGTAGCAGCTGAACACAAATCTGGCTTGGCAGTTTGGCTCACAGACGAAAACCCTGAGTTTTTTTTTATTTTAATGTCTTTTATAACTTTTTTTTAAAGGTTCTCATCAGTTATCTATATTACAATAGTGTATATATGCACAGTATCAACAGTGTATATATGTCAATCCCAATCTCCCAATTCATCACACCCAACCCTGAGTTTTTGAGGTTGAATTTCTGAGAAAGGGGTTCCCTGGTGGCTCAGATGGTAAAGAATCTGCCTGCAATGTAGAAGGTCTGGGTTCCATCCTTGGGTCAGGGACATCCCCTGGAGAAGGCAATGGCAACCCACTCCTGTATTCTTGCCTGGAGAATCCCATGGGCAGGGGAGCCTGGCTGGCTATAGTCTATGGGGTCGCAAAGAGTCAGACACAACTAAGACACAGAGCAGGTAGGCAGGACGATCAACCCATGACATAAGGCAAAGGGTGGGGAGAGAGTTCCACTTGCCTGGTCTTCCACCAGAACACCCGGGAATGCAGACTTTCTGTCTCAGACATGTGATGGTTCAAACAGAATATCCAGAAGTGCTTGAAGCAACACGGAACGTCCCTGCTACCAACACAGCAGCCAAGGAAAGCACGTTGGGTCCTGAAGAAGCACTTAGACAAGCAGAGCCAACAGCTGCGTGAGCTGGAACGACTGGTGGATCTGATGCAGAAACAGCAGGCCCAGGAGTGATGTCAAACAGCTGGGCATCCTCAGTGCCGGATGGTGGTCATCCTGGACTCCCACTGCCAGACAGCACTGACCAAGCATGAGGGTTCTACCTCTTCCCTGAGACCCTCCTTTCAAGCACGTCCATCTGCCACCACTGCCACACCACAGCTGCACAGATCTAGAGACGTATGCTGAAGCTAAACCTCCAATACTTTGGTCACCTGATCAGAAGAGCCAACTTATTGTAAAAGACCCTGATGCTGGGAAATATTGAAGGCAGGAGGAGAAGAGGACAACAGAGGATGAGATGGTTGGATGGCATCACCAACTCAATGGGCATGAATTTGAGCATGCTCCGGGAGATGGTGAAGGACAGGGAAGCCTGGCGTGCTGCAGTCCCTGAAGTCGGAAAAGAGTCGGACATGACTGAGCAATTGAACAACAACAACGAAGAAGACGCAGTGCTTACAGAAGCTTCAGGACAGCTGACCCCGATCCCCAGGGCACACAGTCCTCACCCCAGCAGGAGGGAGGGAAGGGAAGGTCTCCAGCAGAGAGGTGGTTCTCAAGATGCTGGGAATTAACTGCACTTTCTCTAGGAATAGAGTGGACTCACTGAGAAATGAAAGATGGATGGAAGGGGAGACCATTTCTGGAGAGGCAGCTCCCAGCTCTCTGATTTTTGTGTGTGTGTGTAATTTATAAAATGATTTGTTATTTATTGTTTTTAAAAGTCACTACTTATTTATTACCTTTCTTCTGGTTGCCCTGGGTCTTTGTCAAGCCTGTGTACAGCCTTTCTCTAGCTGTGCACGCAGGCTTCTATTGTTGAAGAGCATGGGCTTAGCTGCCTCATAGTACGTGGGCTCTTACCTCCCGGACCAGAACTGGAACCTGCGTCCCCTGCACTGAAAGGCAGATTCCCAACCACTGGACCACCAGGGAAGTCCCCCAGCTCTGTAATTTGTTGGGACAAAAGGAAAGCAGAAATTATGGTGAGGCTAAAGAAATAGGGCAGTGGAGACCCCTGGCAGGACAGGAGCCAATGGCACAGGTCCCTAAAACCGGGACTGTCTCTTCTTGCCCAGCAATCTCCATCAGAGAAGGTAGTGTGGGAGAAAAAAATCATGTACCACAGAGAGGAAGACTAGCTATTCTCAAAAATGTGAATCCACATGTTTTGATTTTCCATAGAAATAGCATCTCTTTATTTTATTTATTTGTTTTGGCCACTCCAGGGAGTATTCAGGATCTTAGTTCTCCAACCAGGATTTGAACCTGGGCCCCCTGCACTGGGGGCACAGAGTCTTAACCATTGGATCACCAAAGAAGTCTCTGAATCACATGGTTTGAGACTAACAAATAGGTTCATTGACAAAGGTTAGGGATTTTTCTTCTTTTTTTCTTTGTTTTGTTTTGCATTAGAAACATTGCATTCTTATCTTTCTGAAATCTTTTTTCCTAGGAGGCCAAGATTATGCTCCAGAAATACCCTAGAATGGATAGATACCTAGGATGTAGTATGGGTATATTCATCTCTCTCTACCTTCCAACCAATGTCTGGAAAAGTGATCAAGCATGTTTTTAGATGGATTGAATATGAGGAAATGTATCCAAGGGCCATGATAAATTTGCCTGCTGAGATACCATACCCTCCCCATCTGTATTCACCTCCTTGACCTGGAAATAATGGTGACATACTCACAAAAACACAGAGACTACAGGGGGTTGACCTAAACTTGCAATTACAACTCTGACTTTTGGGGGGTTATCATTCATGCAAAAGGGTGGAACATATCCCAGAGAAATTCCCAGTGGACCCTGGAGATTCCTAGATGATGATGGATCAACGGCAAATGTTGAGTATGAAGAAGTTCAAAGGAGGAGCTGGATGTCCACATGTTTATCTACTGGGCAGTGTCTCATCTCCAGTTCCCTTAGTGCCTACTGCCTGATCCAGCCTCTTTGAGTCTGATGAGATGCTCAGTCCTGGGGTTTTCCAGGAGGGACCCCACATAGGAACGCCTGGGATAGGCAGGGCCTGGACCCGGAAGTGTTCAGAGACTCACTCTGTGTGCGGATCTGTAAACCACAGACTGTCGCTCCTATTTATTTACTTTATGTATATTTTTTGCTTCCATATGGGCCTATCTGATTTGTGTTGGGATCTGAAGACTACAAGAAGAGAGGAGCACAGTTTTAGGAGGAACAGTCAGATGGTGAGTCTGATTGAGCTTAGAAAGAGGGGAATCCACTCAGATTTCAGAGATAAAGTCCTTTATCTGGGTTTTCTTGGTGGCTCAGACAGTAAAGAATCTGCTGCATTGCAGGAGTCCAGGCTTTGATCCCTGGGTGGGAAAGATCCCCTGGAGAAGGGAATGGCTACCCACTCCAGTATTACTGCTTGGAGAACCCCATGGACAGAGTAACCTGGTAAGCTACAGTCCTTGGTGTTAATGGTCCTTTATCAATAGTAGAGGGTATTTGGGGAAAGCCAGGTCACAGCTACCATGCTGAGTCTGAGGCTCAGAGCATCTGTGGAGATGAGATCAGCATGGTGGGGTAGAGTGTGATGTCGTGTGGACAGGGTTCAGCTCCAGTTCAGATACACACAATCTCCAGCTGCCATGTTTGCGTTTCTCAGCGTCAGTGATGTCTGTGAAGGTGCGTCTATCATGGGGTGAATGAAGAGTGGAAAATTGTATTTCCAATTCAAACAACATGAAGATGGAGGTATTCTGGAGCAATACAGGAGATGTCCATGCTGACATAAGACAGCAAGAGGACCCAAGATAGCAAGACCTGTACCCATTCCAGGCATGGGTCAAAGGCAAAAGCAACTGCAAGAAGCATGGAGCTAGACAACACTGCCTTTTCTGAATGGGTACACCAGCCAATGCTATCTTACCTCTTTTTCTGTTCGTAAAGAAATACAAAAATACAGGAGGGAGTGTGTTTTAGGAGGAGGATTATTCTGGAAAGAAGATGGTGATTACATTTGTTGAAATTCTTCCAGTGACACGTGTTGCATTTTTCAAGTAGAGATAAAATTCACATAGCATGTTCCATTGTCCAGTGCAGTGGTTTCAGCCTATAAACAAGGTTGTGCAACCATCGTGACTAAGTCCAGAGCATTTCATCACCCCATAAGGAAACCCCATACCCCTCATTTTCCCCTCCTCCCTTCAACCCCTGCAGCCTCTAATCTCCTTTCTGTCTGGATGGATTTGCTTGTTCTGTGCATTTCATATAAATGGAATCCTACTGAATGTGGCCTTTCATGTCTGGCTTCTGTCATTTAGCCATAAGGGTTTCAAAGTTCATCCACGTTGTGGCATGTATCAGTACTTTAATCCCTTTTATTGCCAAATAACATTCCTTTGTATTAACATGCCACTTCATTCTCTTAACAGCCTTTCAAAAAGCAAACTTCTTTAATTTTACCCAAGTCCCAATGATTAATCTTTGTTTTTGTGGACGTGCTTTTGGTGTTCCTAAGCTAAGAAATCTCTAACTCAGGATCACCATGGCTACCTCTATGTTTTTCTACTAGATATTTTATCATTTTTTAAAGATACTTTAAACCAAGATTTAATTTTAAAATTTATTTATTTCCAGCTGAGCTGGGTCCTCATTACTGCAGGGGCTACTCTCTCTTTTCTGCGTGGGCTTCTCACTGGGGTAGCTTCTGTTGTTGCAGAGCACAGGCTCTAGGGTGATTGGGCTCAGTAGCTGTGGCTCCTGGGCTCTAGAGCACAGGCTCAGTAGTTGTTGGTCCACAGCACGTGGGATCTTCCCAGATCAAGGATGGAACACATGTCTCCTGCATTGGCAGGTGAATTCTTTACCACTGAGCCACCTGGGAAGCCCTGATATTTTATCACTTTAGTTTTATTTTATTCTTGGGTGCTCTCTCTTCATATGTGTTGCTCCAAGGAGTTTATTTCATCTTTGTTTTTTGTTTCATTTTTCTAATTTTGGAGGAGGGCAGCATTCTCAGCTCCATGAGACTGGGGATCTCTGTTAGTTCACTCATCTCCCCTACAGCTGGTAACATTACCTGTCACACAGTGGATACATGATGTTTCGTAAATGAATTAATTATTTCTAAATTTCCCTCTCCCGTTTGCCAGAAGCACCTCTGCTCCCTCGTTCTACTGAGTGAGAACTTCTTCTACTTCACATTCTTCTTCCTACACAATGGACTGCATTGTCCTAGGTGTGAGCCACCCTCCCATTCCTCGAGTTTTTAATGACAAGCCTACAGAAGGAACATATCCAGTGATTAAGAACCCGCCTTCCAATGAAGTTATGAGTCCAGTCCCCAGTCAGGGAACTAAGATCTCACATGCCACCAGGCTACTGATTCCTTACCCTGTAGAGCCTGTGCTCTGCAACAAGAGAAGCTCACATGCCACAGCAAGGACCCAGTGTGGCCAAAATTTAAAAAGAAGGAAGAACCTATCCAGATTACTAAGAGAGAAAAGACATTCGAATGTGTATCAAAAATGCTTTCCACACTACTTTAGGCATTGTGGTTGTTGCAACAGAAGATTTATTTGATTCAGATTATTTTAGAGTTATAAGGGAAGCCTTTCCTATCAACAATATGAAGCCTTTCATATTGGGGAATTAGCTAAAGTAAAACTACAGTGAGACATCATTCCCATACAGCAGAATGGCTGAAATGAAAAATAGTGACAACACCAGACACTGGCGAGGATGTGGAGAAGACAGACGGCTCAGACGTTGCTGGTGAGGATGCAAAAGAGTACAGCCACTCCGAAAAGCAGTTTGGCAACTCCTTTCAAAACTAAAGAAGTGGACTTACCATACAACTCGGTAATGGCCCTCTTGGGGATTTATCTTAGGAAAAGGGAGACTTAGTTTTCACTCACGAAATTGTAAACATTTAAAAAAATTGTCAGTGAATGCTCATAACAGCTTGTAGCACAGGGGGAAAAAGAAGCTAAAGTTAACTTAAAGTTAACCTTTAAAATGCATTTCAATATACAGTACATACTAAGTTGCCTTAGTCGTGTCTGATATTTGTGACCCTATGTGCAGTAGATACAGACAAATACTACTTGATTCTACTTGCACGAGGTACCTAGAATGGTCAAATTCATAGAGTCAGAAAATACATTGGTAAATACCAGGGACCAGGGGAAGGGGGGCAGGGGGGAAAGGGAGTTAGGGTTTAATGGTGACAGAGTTTCAGTTCAGGAAGGTGGAAAATTCTGGAGATGGATGATGGTGAGAGCTGCACAACAGTGGAATGTACTTAGTGCTACTGAACTGTGCAGTCAAATATGGTTAAAATAGTATGTTTTACATTATGTGACTTTTATCACAATAAAAAGATATTTTAAAAAATAACAGACTATTGATTCATGTAATAGCTTGGATGAACCTTGAGAAAAGCCACTCTCAACACGCAACTTGATTCCATTAATGTGCAAGTCGTCATGAAATAACATCATTACAGAGACAGAGAGGGGATTAGTGGTTGCCAGGGGTTAAGGAGAGACAGATGGGTGTGGGTAGAGAGGGTAACGTGAGAGGGCCTTGTGGAGATGTTACAATATCTGCACTGTGGTGGTGGTTCTGCAAGGCTACACACACACACACACACACACACACACATGCATAAAGCTACACACACATGCACACACATACAAGTGAATATAGAACTGGTAACATCTGAATAATCTCTGTGGAGAACACCAATGTCAATTTCATGGGTTTGCAGTCATCTAAGCTATGAAAGGGGCTTCCCTGGTGGCTCAACAGTAAAGAATTCACTTGCCCATGCAGGAGACACAGGAGACCTGGGTCCAATCCCTGGGTCAGGAAGATCCCCTGGAAGAGGGCGTGGCAACCCACTTCAGTATTCTTGCCTGGAGAATTCCATGGACAGAGGAGGCTGATGGGCTACAGTCCATGAAGTCACAAAGAGCTGGATATGACTGAAGTGACTGAACTGCACATACAAGCTATGAAAGAGGGAAACAAGGGGGCAGAGAAGACAGGAAAAGGATGCCTGGGGCTTCCCTGTACATTTCTCCACAGCCTCCTATGAAGCTATCATTATTTCAAAATATTTTTTTTAATGAGTCTTTCAGTTCAATTCAGTTCAGTTCATTTCAGTCACTCAGTCATGTCCAACTCTTTGCAACCCCATGAATTGCAGCACACCATGCATCCCTGTCCATCACCAACTCCTGGAGTTCACTCAGACTCACATCCATCGAGTCTGTGATACCATCTAGCCATCTCATTCTCTGTCGTCCCCTTCTCCTCCTGCCTCCAGTCCCTCCCAGCATAAGAGTCTTTTCCATGAGTCAACTCTCCACATGAGGTGGCCAAAGTACTGAAGTTTCAGCTTTAGCATGAGTCCTTCCAATGAAAACCCAGGCCTGATCTCCTTTAGAATGGACTGGTTGGATCTCCTTGCAGTCCAAGAGACTCTCAAGAGTCTTCTCCAACACCACAGGTCAAAAGCATCAATTCTTCAGTGCTCAGCTTTCTTCACAGTCCAACTCTCACATCAATACATGACCATAGCCTTGACTAGATGGACCTTTGTTGGCAAAGTAATGTCTCTGCTTTTGAATATGCTATCTAGGTTGGTCATAACTTTTCTTCCAAGGAGTAAGCGTCTTTTAATTTGATGGCAGCAGTCACCATCTGCAGTGATTTTGGAATTCTTCACAGTCCAACTCTCACATCCATACATGACCACTGGAAAAACCATAGCCTTGACTAGATGGACCTTTGTTGGCAAAGTAATGTCTCTGCTTTTGAATATGCTATCTAGGTTGGTCATAACTTTTCTTCCAAGGAGTAAGCGTCTTTTAATTTGATGGCAGCAGTCACCATCTGCAGTGATTTTGGAGCCCCAAAAATAAAGTCTGACACTGTTTCCACTGTTTCCCCATCTATTTCCCATGAAGTGATGGGACCAGATGCCATGATCTTCATTTTCTGAATGTTGAGCTTTAAGCTAACTTTTTCACTCTCTTCTTTCACTTTAATTAAGAGGCTTTTTAGTTCCTCTTCACTTTCTGCCATAAGAGCGGTGTCATCTGCATATCTGAGGTTATTGATGTTTCTCCCGGCAGTCTTGATTCCAGCTTGTGCTTCTTCCAGCTCAGTGTTTCTCATGATGTACTCTGCATATTTAATACAGTATATTTCTAAATTACAAATGCTTTTCCAGTTATGCCGATATGAACTGTGTCCAACCTTCAAGAAAGCCAAAAGGGAACCATAATTTTTTTTAACAGACATGTATTAAGCAAATACCGTCAGCAGTGTCAAATGACACAGCTGTCAAGTAATATCCGGCCTGGAAAGTGTTCATTGACCTTGGAGCTTAGGAGTCACTGGGGACCCAGCCAGAGCAAGGCCAGTGGTGTAGCCAAGGCAGGATCCAGGTGCCCTTTCTGTGAAGACTAGGCCCCAAGGGCACAGGCTCCAGGAAAACAGAGGTCCCCAGACCTCAATCACAAGGCAACACCCAGCTTTCAGAAACACTCAGTGAATGAAACAAGCATCTCGTTGACCTGATGATTTTGGGCAGAGCTGGCAGGTGAGGTCGTGAGGTCCAGAGGTCCCAGGGGCACGCAGAGAGCCAGGGGGCAGGGAGATGGGAGGCCCTGATGGACACTTTTTATTGTAGAAGCACATGTTCAAGGTCATTTAAGGATTGTAATTGGAGTACTCACCCAGGCTGCGCTCGGGCTGGCTGCACGTGCTGGGGGACGACAGTCTTAAGAATAAAAGATTGGACCTACGTGCACTGTCCTTCCTCCACTAAGTGGTCATTATTGATCTTGGGGATACAGCGTTGGTCTCATGAGGCTGGAAAAGACAGTCGCAAGTTTCTGTCATTCAGTCATAGACCCTCGGCCACACAGAGCCGTGTGCAGACCTTCTGATCCATTCTCTCAGAAGCTGGGAATTTATTACATCAAATTTACTCAACAGAAGGAAAAGTTAAAGCCACAGAATTCTTCATTTCAGTTATATTTGTGTAATAAGTAACGATTTAATATTAAACTATGAATATTTCACGCCCTTTGTCCTCTCCTGTCCTTTCCAGCCTCCACTCAGGGAGCAGGAAGAGCCCCTATCTTGGGAACAGAAAGCACCTTTTAAAAAGCATTTATTTATTTGGCTGTGTTGTGTCTTAGCTGTGTCATGCGGAGTCTTCCAGTTGCCGTGTGTGGGCTCAGTAGTTTCAGTGGGTGGGCTTAGATGCTCTGTGGCACGTGGGTTTTCGATCTACAACCAGGGATCTCCTGCTTTTCACGGTGGATTCTTAATCACTGGAACAACAGGAAACTCCCAGAAAGCACCTTTAAAAAGAGAGATTATATATAGATGCAGAGAACATACTGAAGAGACTTTGCAAGATTCAGCCTGTACTAAAAGTTTGAAAGCATTTTCTAGGCATCCATCTAGACACAAAAACGCAAAGCCAAGATTGGAGAGATGAGGGGAATTTTTACTTCCCTTTAGGTACAGAAGACTCATGATGGCCTAATAATGATCTTTTTGCCGGTAAGGGTTCAGAATATGTCACCTCCAAATATGCCATTTTGGCATAGTGATTATTTTTAATTAAAGATATTTGAGAAACAGCCAGTGCAGGATTCACAATCTGACCCTCTTTTGCCCCCTGAAAGCAGAAGATAAATCTCCCATGAAATTGCCCTCCTATTCCTGTCTGGGAAATCCCCTGGACAGAGGAGCCTGGCGGGCTACAGTCTATGAGGTCTTAAAGAGTTGGACATGACTTAGCCACTAAACAACAACAACCAGGAGGGTAGAAGGCAACCTTATCACCAGAGACAGGGAGTTAAGGGCTGAAAAGGCTGTAGAAAAATATCTTGTTACTTTTTTATCATCTTACTATACTGAGCCCCAGTTATTTTTCTGTCAATTCTTCACAAGTGTTTCTTTTTTAAAACTTTTTTTTATTTTTAACTGGAGAATAACTACTTTACAATGTTGTGATGGTTTCTGCAATATATCAACATGAATCAGCCATAGGTACACATGTTTTTTTATCTGAAAGGGATAACCCTGTTCTGGTCACTTCTTTGAGTTTCATATTTAGTGGGACTCCTGTTTATACAGCCTTAATCCAACTTGTTTGTCTTATATTAATCTGTCCTTTTGGGAGCCACGTGCTCATTTAAAACATGAAAGTGCTAGTCACTCCTGTTGTGTCCAACTCTTTGCAACCCCATGGACTGTAGCCCACCAGGCTCCTCTGTCTATGGGATTTCCCAGGCAACAATACTGGAGTGGGTTGCCTTTTCCTCCTCCAGGGGATCTTCCAGACCCAGGGATTGAATCTACATGTCCTAAGGCTCCTGAATTGCAGATGGATTCTTTACCACTGAGCAACCAGGGAAGTCCATCCTGATCAATATCAGCAGCCAGTGTCTGATCCTGAATCAATACAACACATAGTATCTGATCCCAGGTCAATACTAACCCCCAGTGTCCAGTCCTGGGTTTGCCCACAACAGAAAGTGGCAAGGTCGAGGATGTCACCAAGAGAAGCAGCCCCTGCTACGGTCTAGAGATCAAGACTTCCCTTAATCCCCTAGAAATCAGACCACCTCCAGGGAGCTGAAAAGTGGAGCAAAAGTGAAAGGAGAGTCCCAGATTTAATTCTAAAGATACTAACTTTTAAAGCAGAGTTGAGTGAAAGAAAAAGTCTCCTACCATCTACAGAACTAACCTGAGTCCAGTCACAGAAAAATAAAGCTGTATTGACACACAAGAGAGGTGTGGCTATACCTTGTTGCCATGCCTCCAGGACAGCAGGGGAAACGTGAACACGAGGGACTGTTTGGTAGCTGCAGAAATCACCTCCGTGAAAAGGCTGGAGCAGCCTGACTGAATGTGGGCATAGCCTTGACAGAAGCAAAGAACTTAAAATGTGTCTGTTTGTTTCGGATGCAGTGCTGTGTGGCTTTGTGTGCATCCAGCCATCAAGTACAAGGGAAGTGTGGATGGGGAATTAAGGAATTTGGTGGTAAAGAATCCACCGGCTAATGCAGGAGATCTGGGTTCAAGCCCTGGTCCGAGAAGATCCCACATGCATCAGAGCAACTAAGCCTGTGTGCCACAGCTACTGAGCCTGTGCTCTGAAGCCCAGAAGCTGCAACTACTGAGTCTGCATGCTGCAGCTACTTAAACCCAGAGCCCTAGAGCCCATGCTCCACAGCAAGAGAAGCCAGTGCAAAGAGAAACTCGAGCAGTGCCACCAGAGAATAGCTCCCGCTCACTGTGACTAGAGAAAAGCCCGCACAGCAACAAAGATCCAGCACAGCCAAAAATAATGAAATTAGAAAAAGGAAAAGGAGCATCAGCTTTCTGGGATTTCCTAGAAGGGAGATGCTAAGCCCAAAGTGTGTCTTTAGGGAAAAGAGATGTGCTGTTAGTCACTCAGTCATGTCCCACTATTTTCGACCCCATGGACTATAGCTAGACAGGCTCTTCTGTCCATGGGATTCTCCAAACAAGAATACTGGAGTGGGTTGCCATTCCCTTCTCCAGGGGATCTTCCTGACCCAGGGATCGAACCTGGGTCTCTCGCATTGCGGGCAGATCCTTTACTGTGTGAGCCAGGGGAGCCCAGGGAAAAGAAGCAGGGTGTCCTAAACCGACTGTGGGAGTGTCTCTCTCTTTCAAGCAGCCCCATTACTGAACAGACTGCTAGATACCCCCTCAGATGTACAGCCTTTGAGGAAATCTGTCTCAGTGTTTGACCACCAAGCCAGAGCGATGCAGGTGTCACCCAGGAGCCCCCACAGACCTGTCCAGGGTGTGTGAGGTCCCATCTGGGAAGTAGAGAAAGCAAGGCTGGACTTAGACACCTGTTTCTCCCTCTGTGTCTCACCACCAGATGAACAGCACAGCATCCTCAGCCAGGTGGTTGATAGAAAGGCGTATCCTCCTCCAAGGATGTGTGTGTGTGTGTGTGTGTGTGTGTGTGTGTGTGTGTGTGTGTGCATGCGGCAGGGGGTTGGAGCTTGTGAAGCAGAGAAGCACTGCCTTCCACCTCCTCACCCGACCCTGTTTTGTAGACTGCTCCCCTTCTTCTAAAGCCAACCCAGCTATGAGCAAGAGCTTGCTGACCCCTATGGCCCCATTGCTGGAAAGAGAAAAGAGGAGCGTTCTTGTCACCGTATTCAACAAGACTAGACTTGCCTCTCAGTCCATGTTGACTAGATAAATCATACCATCAGAATGGTCACCCCTCTGGGCTGACCTGAGATCCTCTCACCCAACCCCTTACTCGTATTCATCACTAGATCAACCTCTGAAAGACTCTGGATTTTCTCTGAAGTCCCGGGTATATATTGTAGCTGCTACGCAGTGTAGCCCTACTTGTTTGGTTTATTATTCTTTGAGAGTCCTGGAGGTCAAAAATCCAAACCTAGTCTCACTGTGCTCTAAAACTGAGGTGTCTGCAACTGGCTGTCTTCAGGCGGTTCCAGGAGAAATTCCTTTCCTTTCCTTTTCCAGCTTCCTCGGGCTGCCTGCCCTCCTTGGCTCAAGACCCCTCCCTCCAACATCTCCAACCTTTTCTTTTCACAGTCAAGCATCTTCAATCACCAGTTCCAATCCTCCTGCCTCCCTTTTATAGGGTTCGTGATTCCCTTGGTCCACCCAGATAATCCAGGGTCATCTCCCATCTCAAGATTCTTAATTTCACCACATCTGTAAGGTCTCTTTTACCATATAAAGTGGCATAGTTCCAGAATGCAGGCATAAGCATGTGGACCTCTTTGGGAGGCCTTGTTCAGCCTACCACACCTCCCAAGGGTACTAGAGTCTCATTCAATCAGAAGTGCCGTGGTTCTCAAAAAGCAGCCGTGTTGGGACTTCCCTGGTTGCCCAGTGGTTAGGACTTCTCCTTCCAATGCAAGAGGTGTGGATTTGGTCCCTGGTCAGGGAGCTAAGATGCCACATGCCTCCTGGCCAAAAAACAGAAACACCATATAGTGGATTCAATAAAGACTATAAAAATGGTCCACACCAAAAAAACTTTTTTAAAAAGCAGTCATGTTACAATATGGTCTGTTCTCAAGAGTTGCCTTGCAACACACCAAGAGCCCTGGACAGTCAGGAGCCCTGCATTTGAGTCTTTAGGGTGTGCACTACTCCACATTCTCATCCTCTGGTGTTCCCAGGTATTAATATAAAAGGCAGTAACATGGGGCTTCCCTAATGGTTCCACAGTAAAGAACCTGTCTGCCAATGCAGGAGACACAAGAGACACAGATTCCATCCTGGAATCAGGAAGATCCCCTGGAGGAGGAAATGGCAACCCACTCCAGTATCTTGCCTGGAGAATTCTATGGACAGAGGAGCCTGGTGGGCTACAGTTCATGGGGTCACAAAGGGTTGGACACGACTTATTGACTCAACAACAACAACCATCCAAGGCTGCTGTGCAGATGCATGGAGATGACAAAGATCCAGCACAGCCAAAAATAATGAAATTAGAAAAAGGAAAAGGAGCATCAGCTTTCTGGGATTTCCTAGAAGGGAGATGCTAAGCCCAAAGTGTGTCTTTAGGGAAAAGAGATGTGCTGTTAGTCACTCAGTCATGTCCCACTATTTTCGACCCCATGGACTATAGCTAGACAGGCTCTTCTGTCCATGGGATTCTCCAAACAAGAATACTGGAGTGGGTTGCCATTCCCTTCTCCAGGGGATCTTCCTGACCCAGGGATCGAACCTGGGTCTCTCGCATTGCGGGCAGATCCTTTACTGTGTGAGCCAGGGGAGCCCAGGGAAAAGAAGCAGGGTGTCCTAAACCGACTGTGGGAGTGTCTCTCTCTTTCAAGCAGCCCCATTACTGAACAGACTGCTAGATACCCCCTCAGATGTACAGCCTTTGAGGAAATCTGTCTCAGTGTTTGACCACCAAGCCAGAGCGATGCAGGTGTCACCCAGGAGCCCCCACAGACCTGTCCAGGGTGTGTGAGGTCCCATCTGGGAAGTAGAGAAAGCAAGGCTGGACTTAGACACCTGTTTCTCCCTCTGTGTCTCACCACCAGATGAACAGCACAGCATCCTCAGCCAGGTGGTTGATAGAAAGGCGTATCCTCCTCCAAGGATGTGTGTGTGTGTGTGTGTGTGCATGCGGCAGGGGGTTGGAGCTTGTGAAGCAGAGAAGCACTGCCTTCCACCTCCTCACCCGACCCTGTTTTGTAGACTGCTCCCCTTCTTCTAAAGCCAACCCAGCTATGAGCAAGAGCTTGCTGACCCCTATGGCCCCATTGCTGGAAAGAGAAAAGAGGAGCGTTCTTGTCACCGTATTCAACAAGACTAGACTTGCCTCTCAGTCCATGTTGACTAGATAAATCATACCATCAGAATGGTCACCCCTCTGGGCTGACCTGAGATCCTCTCACCCAACCCCTTACTCGTATTCATCACTAGATCAACCTCTGAAAGACTCTGGATTTTCTCTGAAGTCCCGGGTATATATTGTAGCTGCTACGCAGTGTAGCCCTACTTGTTTGGTTTATTATTCTTTGAGAGTCCTGGAGGTCAAAAATCCAAACCTAGTCTCACTGTGCTCTAAAACTGAGGTGTCTGCAACTGGCTGTCTTCAGGCGGTTCCGGGAGAAATTCCTTTCCTTTCCCTTTCCAGCTTCCTCGGGCTGCCTGCCCTCCTTGGCTCAAGACCCCTCCCTCCAACATCTCCAACCTTTTCTTTTCACAGTCAAGCATCTTCAATCACCAGTTCCAATCCTCCTGCCTCCCTTTTATAGGGTTCGTGATTCCCTTGGTCCACCCAGATAATCCAGGATCATCTCCCATCTCAAGATTCTTAATTTCACCACATCTGTAAGGTCTCTTTTACCATATAAAGTGGCATAGTTCCAGAATGCAGGCATAAGCATGTGGACCTCTTTGGGAGGCCTTGTTCAGCCTACCACACCTCCCAAGGGTACTAGAGTCTCATTCAATCAGAAGTGCCGTGGTTCTCAAAAAGCAGCCGTGTTGGGACTTCCCTGGTTGCCCAGTGGTTAGGACTTCTCCTTCCAATGCAAGAGGTGTGGATTTGGTCCCTGGTCAGGGAGCTAAGATGCCACATGCCTCCTGGCCAAAAAACAGAAACACCATATAGTGGATTCAATAAAGACTATAAAAATGGTCCACACCAAAAATACTTTTTTAAAAAGCAGTCATGTTACAATATGGTCTGTTCTCAAGAGTTGCCTTGCAACACACCAAGAGCCCTGGACAGTCAGGAGCCCTGCATTTGAGTCTTTAGGGTGTTCACTACTCCACATTCTCATCCTCTGGTGTTCCCAGGTATTAATATAAAAGGCAGTAACATGGGGCTTCCCTAATGGTTCCACAGTAAAGAACCTGTCTGCCAATGCAGGAGACACAAGAGACACAGATTCCATCCTGGAATCAGGAAGATCCCCTGGAGGAGGAAATGGCAACCCACTCCAGTATCTTGCCTGGAGAATTCTATGGACAGAGGAGCCTGGTGGGCTACAGTTCATGGGGTCACAAAGGGTTGGACACGACTTATTGACTCAACAACAACAACCATCCAAGGCTGCTGTGCAGATGCATGGAGATGACACACGCGGGCAACGCTCCTTGTGCACCTGGGAAATCTGCCTCCTGTCCTTCATGTGCCCCTCCTCACTTAACACATCCTGCTCTCTTGTACCTGTGATGCCTCCAAGTGCTGAATTTGACCATGATGATGTTGGCTCCATGACAGGAACCGTTTTTCCTCTGCTGGCAGACTTCAGTGAGGGCCTCTGTGATTCAAAATTGAAATGACTCACATCTGATGGATGTGCAGCATAATTCAAGTGTGTCTGGGTTCCCTGTCACTGTCAAGGTCAATGGAAACTCCCTTTTAACAGATACACATACACATTCACGTACATTCACCACCCAGGACACTAGAGTCTACTGATACAACTTCCTGCTAAGTCAGCAAACATTGAGTGACCCTGCTCCCCACCATGAGGACATGCCCCGGGCAGATAGATGGTGGGGACCCAGAAGGAGAGGAGAAGTGGTCACCGCTGTCCCAGCGCCTCCACAGCCTCTCAGCACCTCCCAGCCCAGGCTCCCGCCCTCTAGCTGGTCTTCCACACTGTGGCTCACAAAGTATCTGTTTAAAAGTGCGAATCTGGGGCTTCCCTGGTAGTCCAGTGGTTAAGAATCCTCCTGCCAACACAGGGGACGCAGGTTCAATGCCTGGTCTGGGAAGGTCCCACATGCCACAGAGCAACTAAGCCCATGTGCCACAACTACTGAGCCTGTGCTCTAGAGCCCTAAAGCTGCAACCACTGAAGCCCGCACGCCCTGGAGCCCACGCTCCACAACAAGAGACGCCACCGCTCGTCATAACTTGAGAAAGCCTATGCTCAGCAGCGAAGAACCAGCACAGCCAAACAAATAATAAAAATTAACTAATTTAGAAAAGATTAACATCCAAATCTGATTGATGCTTCTCTTCCTAAAACCCTTTATGATCCCCCCCTGGCAGAATCCATGCTTTGGCACATGGCCTTCAAGCGCTGCCTTAAGGCCCAACCTACCCGTCACTCCAGCTTCTTTGTCTGCTGTTGCCTCCCTCATCCACTGGCCTCCACTTGGCTGCTCCCGCAGCCTGTCTATGGCCTCCTTGCCTTTGACTTTGCAGCAGCTTTGTTTTTGATGCCCAAGTCCTTAACTAACGTTCCTTCCAAATTTAGCTCAGGCCTGATCCCTCCAGGAAGCCTTCTCTGGGCTCCTGGCCTGATGAGGCATTCCTACCCCCAGGCTCATATCTGCGGCAGGGGCCACTTTGCATGGAAGAGCTGTGGGTATTTCTCAACAGATGGTCCTCTTAAGGACAGTGTTTGCCCTGCTCACTTCCGTACCTCCAAAACTTCGTACAGTGCCCAGCACCCAGTAGGAGAAGAGGATTAGAATAAATTCATCTGGGACTTCTGTGGTGGTCCCACGGTTAAGACTCCCAATGCAGGGGGCCAGGGTCAACCCCTGGCCAGGAAACTAGATCCCACATACGACAACTAACCGAAAACAAAAAGATCCTTCATGCCACAATTAAAAATGCTTCATGCATGCCACAAGGAAGATGCAAGATCCTGAGTGCTGCAACTAACACCCGGCACAGCTGAATAAATAAGGGACTTCCCTGGTGGTTTGTGGCTTCCCAGGTGGCTCAGTGGATAAAGAATCCACCTGTAATGCAGGGGACACAGGAGACTCAGGTTTGATCCCTGCGTCAGGAAGATCCCCTGGAAGAGGGCATGGCAGCCCACTCCAACATTCTTGCCTGGGAAATCCCATGGACAGAGGAGCCTGGTGGGCTACAGTCTATGGGGTCACAGTCAGACACGACTGAGCGACTGAGCAAGCACACACTGGTGGTCCAGTGGTTAAGACTTCCCCTTCCAACGAAGAGTGTTCAGATTCGATCCCCGGTCAGAGAGCAAAAATCCCATACCCCTTGTGGCCAAAAAAACAAAGCATAAAGTAGAGGCAATATTGTGACAAATTCAATAAAGATTTTTAAAATGGTCCACATTAAAAAAAAAAAAACTTTAAAATAATTAAATAATTTATAAATAAGCAAACAAATAAAATGAATTCAAGAAATTTTCATCTCAGCCGAAGATGTTGAGCTACCCTGTTTTGTGCCCTCTTCAAAGTGGCTCAGCTCCCCAGTGTCGGTAAAGCTGCCCATTGACGCTGCAGTTTATAAAAATCTCCCTTGGTGGCAGTAAACCATTAAACCAGCAAGCCCAGCACTTTAGAAACTCCCAGAAAAGGACAAATGTGACGGAAGCTGGCATTCATTACTCACCACCAACATTTGTTTTTCCACCAGATGTGATTCTTGATTAATGCTTTTGTAAAACATTTGGGAAAAATAGAAGAAAACAATTAATATGATGTTCTCTGATTCTCATATCCCTGTCTACCATCATCAGCAATATATTACCCTCAGGCATCTGGTACGCATCTCTCCTCCTGCTCAACCCTTTGGAGTCACGGGGAGAGATTCAACAACCGCATTTGAAGCAACAATGTCGGTGAGCGATGCATTGATGTCACTGACCCCAGGAAGATGGTGACACAGAACAGTCACCATCTCCTGCCTGAAGGCTGACGTGTGATCCAAGAGAGCTATTTTATTTATTTCTTCATTTCCTCCATTCCCTGCCCTCAAATGGCTTTGGGGAAAAAAATTTTTTTTCCAACCAAGATTTGGACTCCACTGATATAGAAGGCAATCATCGACTGACGGAGATTTCTTGTAATAATTGTTCAACAACAGTTACCTCTTGTTGACACTAAATGAGCTGTCATTTTTCCCTAACAGGATCTTGGTTTCATAATGACTAGCCTCACACTCTACAGATGTGAGATCTGAGTGAGACTCATCTTAACTTTTTATTTATTCATTTTTGGCTGTGCTGGGTCTCTGTTGCTATTTAGAGGCTTTTCTCTAGTTGTGGTGCAAGGCCTTCTCATTGCAGTGGTTTCTCTTGTTGCGGAGCACAGGCTCTAGGGTGTGCCGGCTCAGTAATTGCTGGGCACCGGTTTGGCTGCCCCATGGCTTGTGGGATCTTCCCACCTGTGCCCCCTGCTTAGACAGGCGAATTCGTAACCACTGGACCACCAGGAAAGTCCCTCATCTTAATCATTGACCAGAGACATATTACTATGTGTTTTGTTATTTGAACATTTCTGGCCAGAGACTTATCAATCTGCTGTTAGAGAGAGATACAACTAATATCACTACAGGAAGTTGTTAGAGCTTCAGATAGATCTAGTGTTAATTATGCAACTTATGATTGTCATAATCACTCACTCACATTTTGTTACATTATGTTTTTGTTCCAACCTTGTGTATATCATCAATGTAAAATTTTAAAAATGATGCATCCTGAAATTTTGAGTGAAGAAGTTTTTGGTGAATTTTATACTTTCTCTGATTGTCCGAGTGATATATATACTAGCATCTCAGAAGATGATAGTTCTTCAGAACATAGTTCTAATTCAGATGATATGAGTATTAAACCAACAAAAAGACAAAAAACCTTAGTGATTGATTCAGATACAGAAAGTAAACATGAAACTCACTGTACTGGAGAAGGCTCCTTTGCATCAATCCTTTGCTTTGGGTTGAGGACAACATTTCATCAAAATTAAAAGGCTTTACAGGTATGTCAGGTATAACTATTGAATGTAATAACCTGCAAAATGCTAGTGAAAAAACAATTAATTTGGGGACCAGCCAAAATAAAAACCACCATAAGCATTATTTTCTGCAAAAATCCCCCAGTCAACAATGAGTTTAACTTTACCAAATGACTCAGTGAGTAAGTGACTGAGCCTGAGGCTTGACCTTAGGACAGCTCTGACACCAAAGCCCATGCTCTGAGCTCCTGCATTCAGTGTGTGTGTGTGTGTGTGTGTGTGCTTGCACGCGCTCAGTCACTAAGTGGAGTCTGACTCTATTCTACCCCATGGACTGTAGCCCACCAGGCTTCTCTGTCCTTGGAGTTCTCCAGACAAGAATGTTGGAATGAGTTGCCATTTCCTACTCCAGGAGATCTTCCTGATCCAGGGATCGAATCCACGTCTCATGCATTGGCAGGCAGATTCTTTACCTCTGTGTCACCTGGGACACATTCAGTGTCTGAGGTGTGAAACTCTGCCCCCAAATCCATGAGGCCTGATTCAGACAGTCCTAGCAGTCAGAGGTCATCAGACCCACCACTCTCTTATCACTCACATAATTTCTGCTAAAGCAGTGAACTCATTGCCTCCCAAGGGGGTCGGTCGGGTTCTGCTCAGCAAATATTGTGAGGTGAGCCTTCCCTGTGCAAGTTCAAAGCTATTATCCCTCCACCCATTCACACTAGTTTGACTCTGGGACTTCATAGAACCATCTTTTGCAGGATGGCCCTTGGGATATCTGGAGACATTAATCCCTTTCTTAGGGTCTATCGGGACACAGAATGGGGCCCAGGGGCTGGCCGAAGGGCCAGCACAGAAGTTGAATTCAGAGAGGGGACTGATCTTGAGGAGGTCATTGGCACTCAGAATTGCGGGGGTGACATGTAAGGTCTTCCCAAATTCTCCATCTGCCAAATGGAGCTAAACTTAGACTTCTTCTGCCCTGGAGATGAGGACAGCAATGGCTGCTCTCGAAAAAGTAGCCCAGAGGCACACTGAGTGACAAGGAAGGGCCGTAGCAGCGTGAGATGATGCAGCAGCAGGGGCAGTCACTAGGCCTGGCCCATCCCTCACTGCATCCAAGGGCCCCCTTGTGGAAACACAGTGGCCAGGTCTAAGTTGTGATTCCCAAACTCTAATCCTGTCTGACCAGCTGGACTCCCCATCTTAGAGGGGATGGTTGTGACTTGCCTCTCCTCTGTTCCTTAGAGTTGAATACAGGGGCTTCCCTGGTGGCTCAGTGGTAAAGAATCCACCTGCCAATGTAGGAGACACCATTTCAGTCCCTGATCCAGGAAGATCCCACATGCTGTGCGGCAACTAAGCCTGTGCGCCACGACTGAGCCTGTGCTCCAGAGGCTAAGAGCCCCAACTCCTGAGCCACGAGCCGTAGCTACTGACGCCTGCCCACCCTCAACAAGAGAAGCCACCAAAATGAGAAAAGTACCCTGAACACCACAACGAACAGTAGGCCCCAATTACCACAACTAGAGAAAGCTCCCAAAGTCGATAATGAATGGCATCAACAACTCAGTGGACATGAGTCTGAGCAAACTCCAGGAGATGTTGAAGGACAGGGAAGCCTGGCGTGCTGCAGTCCATGGCATCGCAAAGAGCTGGACATGACTGAGGGACTGAACAGCAACAACAGAGAAACCCCCTTCAGCAAAGAAGACCAAGCACAGCTATAATATATAAATAAACAAAATCATTTTAAAAAACAACTGGATATGAGGATAGCAGACTTTCTCTGCAGAGGGCCAGAGAGTAAATATTTTAGGCTCCTGTGGGCCATACAGTCTCTGATACTACTCAGCTCTTTTAACACAAGAAAGCAGCCACAGACATAGGCACAGGTCAGTGGATGTGGTGGTATGCAGCAAAACTTCAATTGTAGACACTGAAACTTTAATTGTATACCATTTTAATGTCAAGAATATTACTTAATTTTTTTTCAAATATTTAAAATCACTTGAAGCTTGCCAGTCATACAAAAATAGGCAGGGGTCCTATTTGGCCCAGAGCCCATAGTTTTCTGACCCTTGGTCTAGAATGTTTACCGATGCCAGGTGTCAGCTGGGGTGAGAGACTCTGGACCACAGGATTTCCCAAGGGCTTTGACCCAGGACTCTGAACTTGAGCCCCGTGCAGTTATATCCCGATGACTCTTCTGGAAATAATGTGAATCCTGGCTCCACGTGGATACTCCCCTGCAGCTTCTCTGCCCAGGACTGTACCAAGTCCAACATCAAGTGCCTCGTCACATCCGTTTGCGTCTCCACTTTGTGGTGTCACTCCTTGGAAGGCTTGGCCTGCACAAAAGTAATACTTGACAACTGCCTGGAGCTTTGGCTCATTGCTGAAAAGGGGCCTGAGGGAAGAAATATGATCAAGCGGAAACGTGAAGGCTTCAGGACAATAGCAATTTGACAGGAAACCAGGCACTTGGGGAAGCAGAAATGAACAAAGATTTGGGGTAGGCCACTGAGTGGATCAGCTGAGTTGCTTCATTCATGTCCAGTGTCCTACTCTTTGCCACCCCATGAAGTGTTGCCCCACAGGCTCCTCTGTCCATGAGATTCTCAGGCAAGAATACTGGAGTGGGTTGCCATGCCCTCCTCCTGCGGGATCGTTTCAACCAAGAGATCGAACCCGGGTCTCATTACATCTCCTTCATTGGCAGGCAGGTTCTTTACCACTAGCGACACTTGGGAAGCTCCAGTCAGTGGAAGATTCAGTACTTATTCTTCCTGGAGCTGAAAATTTCTATTATCCCATCATAAAAACATTTCTTAAACTTGATGTACCTTTTTTCGGGTGCTGTGATGAGAGAGTTTCTAGTTAAAAAAAAAATACAGCTAATTTTAGTATCTTCCGTTGTTTGTAGCAGTTGTTTTCTTAATCTGAACTTGGGGGTTTTGAGTTCTGTTAAATATTGTTATTTCTTTTAAATCCTTTGTTTGTCTTAGGAAAGTCCCAGGGCTCTTATTCCCGTTTGCGTGTTGACTTGCTCGCCAAAACCACTGTGTTCAATTCTGTTCTGTCCTGTTTTCTGTGCCACCTGGGGAAATGAAGACCACATGGTTAGAATGGAAGTAGCAGGACCAGAGTCAGAAGACAGAAACTATCCTTAACCAACAGGTCAAAGGACTCACCTTCTCTGTTCATTGCTCCTTGCCCCAGGAACGGGCATAAAACTCCCCAGGCACTGTGTCGTGAAGGTGGGTGAGAGGTACAGAATAGACACAAGAGTCAGGTCTTACTGCTCACAGGAAAAGTCCAAGGTAGAGTAAGTCTCCTACATACAAACCTTCAAGCAGCAAATTTTCAAAGATGCTAATATGCATCACTGGATCATTTTTTCAAGAGGGTAGATAGAATTGAATCCAGCAAGGAATCAGAAGCTGTGCCATCAGTGTCAGGCATGAATGACATCTCAGCTTGCCCTCCATCTCCTGTTGCTGACGACCCTTCCGCTCCACCATCTCCCACCTCCTCTCCCTCCTCCAGACAGTGACTCTTCTTGCCTGTTCACTCGATGCCAGCCCCTGTGTGCCAGCTGTTGTACTGTGCTCCTGTACTTCTCAAGGCTCTGTACTGTAAGATTAAAAATATTTCCTTTATTTGCTGTGTTTGGTTTTATATGTATTCTTTTGGTGAAAAGTATTATAAACTTATTACTGTACGGTACTATATAGCAGATTGTGTTATTTGGATAACTAGGCTGACTTTGTTGGACTTAAGAACAAATTGGACTTACGAACACGCTCCCAGAATGGAATTTGTTTATATGTAGGAAACTTACTGTACTTTTGCCTATCGAGTTCTGACCCACTCCCCAAGGAAGGAAATGAGACATTTCCAAGTTGTCATCAGAGTGATTACGTGAACCACATGTTGAAACCATTGTAAATATCTATTAGTTCACAGATTATGGGACATGTTGATGGGTTCTGAGAACATATGGTTTCACTTATGTGACATATCAAGTGTAATCAAATTAATAAAGACAGAAAGTAGGGTAGAGGTGACTAGGGGCTGGAGGAAGAGGGGACCAGGCAGTCAGTATTTATTGCAGGCATAGTTTCACTTTGGGAAGATGAAGTTCTAAATATGGATGCTGATGACAGCAAAGTGAATGTACTTAATGAATAAAATGGTAAATTTTATGTCTATTTTACCACAATGAAAAAGTTACCCATTCACAAAAGAAATACAGGGCTTCCCTGGTGGCTCAGTGGTAAAGAATCTACCTACCAATGTGGGAGACACAGGTTCAATCCCTTGTCTGGGAAGAGCCCACAGGCCAAGGAACAACTACACCCGTGCACCAAAACTACTAAGTCTGTGCTCTAGAGCCCAGTAGCCACACCTACTGAAGCCAGCATGCCCTAGAGCCCATGCTCCACAACAAGAGGAGCCACTGTAATGAGAAGCCCGCGCACCTGAATAGAGAATAGCTCCCGCTCACTGCAAGCAGAGAAAAGCCCACACAGCAATGAAGACCTGGCACAGCCAAAATTAAATAAAATTATTTTTTTTAATGCAAAACATACACTCCAAAACCTATAAAGCATTGTTGAAAGAAACTTTAGAAGACCTAATAAGTGGAAAGACATCCCATGTTCTTGGATTGTAGGACTCAGTTCTGTTAAGCTGCTGCTAAGTCGTGTCAGTCGTGTCCAACTCTTTGCGACCCCATAGACAGCAACCCACCAGGCTCCTCTGTCCATGGGATTCTCCAAGCAAGAATACTGGAGTGGGTTGCCATTTCCTTCTCCCAATTCTATTAAGATGGCAATACAAATAGAACTATAGATTCAATGCAATCCCTCTCAAAATTCCTCTTAGTTTCTTTGCACACACTGACAAGCTGCTTCTAAAATATATATGGAAGGCAGTTCCCTGGTGGTCTAGTGGTTAGGATTCTGGGCTTTCATTGCTGGAGCCTAGGTTCAATCCCTGGTCAGAGAACTGAGATCTTGTAAGTCTTGCTGCATGGTTATATATATATATATATGTATATATACACATATACACATGGACATTCAAGGGACTCAAATTGGTTAAAATTTCTTTAAAAGAAAACATAAAATTGGAGGACTCATACTTCCTAATTTCAAACTTACTGCAAAAATGTAATTACAGAGACTTCCCTGAGGGTCCAGTGGCTAAGACTCTGCACTATCAATGCAGGGGCTGTGGATGCTGTGCCTGGTCTAGGAACTAGATCCTGCACACCACAACCAAGACCCAGATGCAGTCAAATAAAGAGATATAAACATATAGTTGTATATATATATGTAAAGCTGCAACTATAGAGAAGCCAATGTGATAGCAGTGTACGGTTAGACGTATAGATCAATAGGATTGAGCTGAAAGTCCAGAAATAAACCTCACATTTAAAGTCAATTGATTTTCCACAAGAGTGCCAAGACCATTCAATGGAGAATGCATAGTCTTTTCAACAAAATGGTTTTGGACAACTGTATACCCACGTGCAAAAGAAAAATGTTGGACACACTACCTCATATGGGGTGTGAGTTAGGGGGGTCCAAATTCACGCACAAAATTTAACTTCAGTTCGGTTCAGTCACTCAGTTGTGTCCGATTCCTTGCGACCCCATGAATCACAGCACACCAGGCATCCCTGTCCATCACCAACTCCCGGAGTTCACTCAGACTCACGTCCATCGAGTCAGTGATGCCATCCAGCCATCTCATCCTCAGTCGTCCCCTTCTCCTCCTGCCCCCAATCCCTTCCAGCATCAGAGTCTTTTCCAATGGGTCAACTCTTTGCATGAGGTGGCCAAAGTACTGGAGTTTCAGCTTCAGCATAATCCTTCCAAAGAAATCCCAGGGCTGATCTCCTTCAGAATGGACTGGGTGGATCTCCTTGCAGTCCAAGGGACTCTCAAGAGTCTTCTCCAACACCACGGTTCAAAAGCATCAATTCTTTGGTGCTCAGCTTTCTTCACAGTACAACTGTCACATTCATACATGACCACAGGAAAAACCATAGCCTTGACTAGATGGACCTTTGTTGGCAAAGTAATGTCTCTGCTTTTGAATATGCTGTCTAGGTTGGTCATAACTTTTCTTCCAAGGAGTAAGCATCTTTTAATTTCATGGCTGCAATCACCATCTGCAATGATTTTGGAGCCCCAAAAAATAAAGTCTGACACTGTTTCCCTGTCTATTTCCCATGAAGTGATGAGACCAGATGCCACGATCTTCATTTTCTGAATGTTGAGCTTTAAGCCAACTTTTTCACTCTCCACTTTCACTTTCATCGAGAGGTTTTTTAGTTCCTCTTCACTTTCTGCCATAAAGGTGGTGTCATCTGCATATCTGAGGTTATTGATATTTCTCCCGGCAATCTTGATTCCAGCTTGTGCTTCTTCTAGCCCAGCGTTTCTCATGATGTACTCTGCATATAAGTTAAATAAGCAGGGTGGCAATATACAGCCTTGACACACTCCTTTTCCGATTTGGAACCATAACTTAACATGGATCAAAAGTTTAAATGTAAGAGCTAAAATAAAACTCCAGACACTGCTGGTGGGATTATAAAATGGTACAAACACTTAGTAAAACTGCTGGGCAGCTCCTCAAAAGACAGACAGCAATTCCACGCTTACGAATATACTCAAGAGAAACACAAAGATGTATTCACACAGAAATTTGTATAATAATATTCATAGCTGTGCTATTTTTAGTCATTCAGTCGTGTCCGTCTCTTTGCGACCCCATGGACTGTATCCCACCAGGCTCCTCTCTCCACAGGGATTCTTGAGGCAAGAATACTAGAATGGGTAGCCTACCCCTTCTCCAAGGGATCTTCCCAACTCAGGAATTGAACCAGGGTCTCCTGTATTGCAGGCGGATTCTTTACCAGCTGAGCTACCAGGGAAGCCTAATATTCATAGCAGCATTATAGACAAAAGTGGAAACAACTCAACTATCAATCAACCAATGAATGAATAAGGAAAATCATGTGATATATCTATATGATAGAATATTGAAAGTGAAAGTTGCTCGATCGTGTCCGACTTTTTGTGACCCCGTGAACTATACAGTCCATGGAATTCTCCAGGCCAGAATACAGGAATGGGTAGCCTTTACCTTCTCCAGGGGATCTTCCCAACCCAGGGATCAAACCCAGATCTCTCACATTGCAAGCAAGTGGAAACAACTCAACTATCAATCAACCAATGAATGAATAAGGAAAATCATGTGATATATCTATATGATAGAATATTGAAAGTGAAAGTTGCTCGATCGTGTCCGACTTTTTGTGACCCCGTGAACTATACAGTCCATGGAATTCTCCAGGCCAGAATACAGGAATGGGTAGCCTTTACCTTCTCCAGGGGATCTTCCCAACCCAGGGATCAAACCCAGATCTCTCACATTGCAAGCAGATTCTTTACCAGCTAAGCCACAAGGGAAGCCCAAGAATACTGGAGTGGGTAACCTATCCCTTCTTCAGTGGATCTTCCCAACCCAGGAATCACACTAGGATCTCTTGCATTACAGGTAGATTCTTTACCAAGGGAAGCCTGATAGAATATTATTCAATCATAAATAAAAGAGGAAGGACTACAAGGAGATCAAACCAGTCAATTCTAAAGGAAATCAGTCCTGAATAGTTATTGGAAGGACTGAAGCTACAACTCCAATACTTTGGCCAGCTGATGTGAAGAACTGACTCATTGGAAAAGACCCTGATGCTGGGAAAGATTGAAGGCAGGAAGAGAAGAACACGACAGAGGATGAGATGGTTAGATGGCTTCACCGACTCAATGGAAATGAATTTGAGCAAGCTCCAGGAGTTAGTGATGGATAGGGAGGTCTGGTGTGTGCAGCCCATGGGGTTGCAAAGAATCAGACACAACTGAGTGATTAAACTGACCTGAACTGATTCATGTTACAGCATGGATAAAACTAAAACAACATTATTTTAACTCTATTGTATTCTAAATAAAAAGGACCACATATGTTTTATTTCAGTTGCATAAAATACATTAAATAGACAAGTTTAGAGAGACAAAGGTGATCTGTGGTTGGCTAAGGCTGAGGGGCAGTGCCTGCTAATTGCTACCATTTCTTTTTAGGGGGATAAAAAGTTGCAAAATTGATTGTGGTGATGATGGTGGTGTGATGACTGCACTTTATGAATATACTAAAACCATTGAATTGTGTATTCTAAACGGATGACTTTTATAGTATGTGAATGGTATCCCCCCAAAATTACAAAAAAATTACGTTACAAAAAAAATAATCTATAATCATCGTTAGTATGTTGGTATGTATTTTTACAACGTCTTTATGGCCTTTCCCCCACATATTTTATTAAACACATTTATTTATTGATTTTTTGCCACACCCTGTGTATTATGTAGAATCCTAGTTCATACCATAAGGTGTAAAGGGTGTAGTGCCCATCACAGAGGTCCTTGGGAGGCTAGGGTTCTCTGTTCCTCCTACATAGCTCCCTAGATGCTCCACTGGTCTCCCCAGACTACTGGTTTTTCCAGTAAGTCACATATGGATATGAGAGGTGGACCATAAAGAAGGCTGAGTGCCAAAAAATTGATACTTTTGAACTGTGGTGTTAGAGAAGACTCTTGAAAGTCCCCTTGGATAGCAAGGAGATCAAATCAGTCCATCCTAAAGGAAATCAACCCTGAATATTCATTGAATGGACTGATGTTGACGCTGAAGCTCCAGTTCTTTGTCTACTTGATGCAAAGAGCTAACTCACTGGAAAATACCTTGATGCTGGTAGATTGAAGACAAAAGGAGAAGGGTGTGGCAGAGAAAGAGATGGTTGGATGACATCACTGACTCAATGGACATGAGTTTGAGCAAACTCTGGGAGATAGTGAAGGACAGGGAAGCCTAGTGTGCTGCAGTCCATGGGGTCCCAAAAACGGAACATGACTGAGCAACTGAACAACAAGTGCTCCACAGATGCCTCAGAAGCAATGGGGATAGGGTAGCGGGTTCCAGCTTTAGTCCATTTTTGCTTCCCTGAGTCACACAACAGTGAATGTTTGTTACTCACTGTCACTGAGTTCAGTACGTTATGGTGAACCTGGTCACTTACATCTTCATCAGTCCCACATGATAGACATGGTCTTTGCTTTACAGATGAGAAAACGGAGGAAGTTTACGTCTTTGTCTGAGGGTACAGAGAAATCTGTCACCAACCCCTGCCTTCTCAGATTACACTGTGAAATGTGGGAAACTCAGAGATAAGGCTCCATCTGATTTTGAGATTCTGTGATGTACATCCTTCATCTTGTGGGCAAACATCTATTGAAATCCTGCTTTGTTCACAGCAGGTCCTGTGTATGGCTATTGTAGGCAGATGGGTAATATTGAATACAAGATCCCTGTCTTTAGGAAAGTCCCTGCTTGCTTGGTCCCTTAGAGAATAAATGGAAGGTCCCTGCTTGCTTGGTCCCTTAGAGAATAAATGCAGCTTCATTTTGCCTATTTCTTTCTTTCTTTCTTTTTTTTTTTTTTTGATTGCACAGCATATGGGATCCTAGTTCCCTGACCAGAGATCAAACTCATGCCTTTGTTTTGGAAGCACAGAGTCTTTAACCACTGGACCTCCAAAGAAGCCTCTTGCCTAAATCTCACCTAATGAAACCTCCTTGTCCTTCTTTTATCTAACATAGCAGAAACCTTGATAAGCTTTTCTTACACCTCTTCACAGGCCAATGGTAAAATGCCTCTGACTTCTTCTAGTCTTTGGATAAGAAGGGCTAAGGGAGCTGTCTACCTTTGTCTAGGCTCAGTCTTCATTCCTTTGGATCCCAGCCCCTCCCCACCAATGGTCAGTCTCCATGGTGACGGAGTAGGCACTTGAAACTGCCCCCAGGGAGCTGGTAATGGCTTTGCTGCTTGCTCCCTGCCCCCTACCCACTTACCCTTGGCCCTGGGAGCAGGAGGGTGAGTGGTGATGGGGGAAGGGTGTAAGGATTCACAGTCTGCAACTG
The DNA here is from genome assembly GCA_006408675.1 of Madoqua kirkii. NCBI lineage: Eukaryota > Metazoa > Chordata > Mammalia > Artiodactyla > Bovidae > Madoqua > Madoqua kirkii. Next base: position 86,725 of record SJYC01049059.1, read on the forward strand.
GGGCTGCTGAACTCCCAGGGCATCTTGAAGGTTGAAGCACTGTACCAAGACATCAGACATTCACTGTGCTTGCTGTCCTCTGGGTGGAAACTGCTATCTGTAAGAAATTAAGACAGACTGGCTTCAACCAAACCTGGCCCATTCTGAGGAAGGAAGTTAACCAGGAACTGAAGCTGGTATATTTTTAATCAAAGTGTGGTTCTCTGACCAGCAACATTAGTGTCTTCAGGGAACTTATAAGAGGGGCAACTTCTTTCCCCCCAACACCCTCCTCCCAAGGTAGACCTACTATGTCAGAAGCTGAGGGTGGGGCAGACACAGTGAAATCATTTGGTGTCATTTCAGGGGGCCTCCAGAGAGCTCTGGTATCATCATCATCATTTATGTCTCAGCACAGAAAAGAATTCAGTAAGAGACAAATGATAGATAAAAAGTGGTTTATTAGAATAGGACACTTGTGAGGTTTATAGGTATTACAGATGAGAAATGCCACACCCTGGGAACATACTGGACTGGGCCAGTTTTATAATGAAAGGAAAAGTGGAGCAGACGAAGAGAACTCCTTTGTCTTTCTTGAGTAGATGCCATGCTTCCATCATCACTCCTCCTCCAGGTTGGCCAGGCAAGTTTTCTTGTCCCTACAGATCAAGCTAGGTCCACAAATTACTGTTTTTAATGTGTGCAGAGAGCGTGTCCTAGGGATCATTAACTTGCTGAGCTCACTGGGCAGGATGTGGGGCTCACACCACTACTGTTTTACTGTTTGAGGGCACGTCTCTTGCTTCTGCTGCATGGTTTTATTGCTAAGCAAGCCTACTTGGTTCCATGGTTAAGCAAACCTGCTTTCTTGAGTAATCATTAACTTACAGGTATCCCATATTTATTCTACTTATAATCCCCTGTGTTAAGTCACTTCAGTCATGTCTGACTCTGCAACTCAATGGACTGTAGCCCGCCAGGCTCCTCTGTCCATGGGTTTCTCCAGGCAAGAATACTGGAGTGGGTTGCCATTCCCTTCTCTAGAGGGTCTTTCTGACCCAGGGATCCAGCCCAGGTCTACCTGCATTGCAGGCAGGTTCTTTACCCCTGAGCCACAGGGGATGTCCCCATAAACCCCTGGTGGGGTTAACTATTTAATCACCTACTTTGTCCCTTTATTCTGTCCCTATCACACTAGTCTGTGTTTCATCAAGCCCCCCCACGTGATCCCAAAGTATGTTAAAACTTGAGAGCTGTTGTTCTAAAGCAGTGGAATTCAAATTTATCTGCACTTTGGACTCAACTGGAAGCTTCAAAGGGGGCTTCCCAGGCTGCCTGTAGCGCAAGAGATGAAGTAGACAAGGATTTGATCCTGGGGAGAAAATGGCAACCCACTCCAGGATTCTTGCCTGCAGAATCCCATGGACAAAACAACCTGGTGGGTTACAGTCCATGGGGTCACAAGAGTCAGACATGACTGAGCATGCAGCATGCAGACACGCCCGTCCCCGTAGAGGGCTGCAGCCAGCTTGTACCAGCTTGCAGGATCTGGATACAGGGAGTTGATTACAAAAGCAGTGAAAAGGCCAGAGAAGCAGAAAAAGAAATGGAATGAGCTCTGTCAGGAGAGAGCTGACAAGGAGCAGGTGCTGGAGTCTGGGATCTAGACAGTCCTGAGTGGCAGCTTGTTACACCTACCACTGCCAACACTTTGGTGTTCCAGGAAGTCAACGCCTACATTCCTGCCACACCAGGGCAACTTGAACTGGAATGCAGGAGTCCAGCCTCCCCACTGCTGCGGCAGGAACAACAGCTAGGAAAGCCTCCTAGTGCCCCCCAGGCCAGCATCTAAATGCATTGTAAAGGGCCCAGCCTCCCTTCACAGAAGGGAGTGCACGGAGGAAAGGAAAAGGGGCTGAGGGCTGAAATGACCAGCACAGAGTGAATGGGGGAGACTTTCATGACCTGAGGTACTTAAACAGGAAAGTACAGTAAGTTCCTTATACACGAACCTTCAAGCTGCAAACTCTCAAAGATTCAAATGTGAATTCACATGTCCAATCATGTAAGTTAGTTCACGTGTCTGGCATACATTGCCATGTGCTGGCATCCTCTACAAGTGGTTGTGATGTAGGAGATAGGTGGACTCCAGGTTAGACAATTACAACTAGCCTCCTGTTTGCATTTTATGGGGCACAAAGAAGTGGGCTTCAGGCTGGACACTTAGAACTGTTAGCATTTCTTGAGACAAAAGATAGGTGGGCTCCAGTTAAGGCATTTACAATCCTGTTTGCCCTCTGAAATGAAAGTAACAGAAACAAGGTAAATAGCCGATGTTTGTCTCTTGTAAACACCTTAAGAAAATAGTCATGGTAACAGTCAAGGTAATAGTCACGGTAGGACAAAGAGAAATCCTGTTTGAGTAAAGGATTAAGGGATCTTCGTTCCTCCATTTTGGGGACAGGGAAGACAGTATACATGCGCAGAAAGTGGCTCCTTGTGGATCAAAAGTCAGGGGACAATGCCAGGCTGTAATGAGTCTTTTTCCTCCCAGAAACCTTCACTTCAAATCCATCTTGGCTGGGGGGTGCATATGTGCCCAGGGGAGGGTCCCAGGGTAGGTCAGATGTAGAAAAGAAACCAGACAATTGGTCTGCAGGAAGACAAAGACCCAAAGAACAGACGTATTAGATGACTTGACCATCTCTTTACTATGCTCCTCTTCACTAGGGGGACGCCCAATACCCTGCTCTCCACATGTGCCAGGTGCCTTGCTTCTGTCTTAACTAAACAAACCATTTCTCTGTGTATTCTCATACTTGTTCTTGTGCTATGTCTGTAATAATAAACTTTGTACCTGCATTTATTGTTTCTGCCTCTGTGATAAGTCCATTATTCACTGGAGGCAAAATCTAGGGGAAAATAGTTTCTAGCCTCTAACCCTTACAGGCTTGGTAGCTAGGATTCCTGGCTCTTCGGGCTATCCAGGTTTTACTCCCAGACAAGGAATTAACATCTCACTTCATGCCACCTCTCACTACTGCCTCGCTGAGATCAGTTGTGTTGTGGGTACTTTACTGTACAGTCATGTACACAACAGCATAGCATCTTTATTTCAAGCCCAGAATGTCTGGAAGCAAACACAAAGCAGCGCTAATGTAACCAGTCCTGCTGTACTTTTCAAGGTGCTGTACTGTCAGATTAAAAATGTTTTCTTGGGACTTCCCTGGCAATTCAGTGGTTCATTCAGTTCAGTTGCTCAGTTTGTCCAACTCTGTGATCCCATGAATCGCAGCATGCCAGGCATCCCTGTCCATCACCAACTCCTGGAGTTCACCCAAAATCATGTCTATCAAGTCAATGATACCATCCAGCCATCTCATCCTCTGTCATCACCTTCTCCTCCTGCCCCCAATCCCTCCCAGCATCAGAGTCTTTTCCAATGAGTCAACTCTTCGCATGAGGTGGCCAAAGTATTGGAGTTTTACCTTCAACATCAGTCCTTTCAATGAACACCTGGGACTGATCTCCTTTAGGATGGACTTGCTTCTTGTTGCAATCCAGGGGACTCTCAAGAGTCTTCTCCAACACCACAGTTCAAAAGCATCAATTCTTCAGCTCTCAGCTTTCTTCACAGTCCAACTCTCACATCCATACATGACTACTGGAAAAACTATAGCCTTGACTAGATGGACCTTTTTCGGCAAAGTAATGTCTCTGCTTTTTAATATGCTATCTAGGTTGGTCATAACTTTCCTTCCAAGTAGTAAGCATCTTTTAATTTCATGGCTGCAATCACCATCTGCAATGATTTTGGAGCCCTCCAAAAATAAAGTTTGACACTGTTTCCACTGTTTCCCCATCTATTTCCCATGAAGTGATGGGACTGGATGCCATGATCTTCGTTTTCTGAATGTTGAACTTTAAACCAACTTTTTCACTCTCCACTTTCACTTTCATCAAGAGGCGTTTTAGCTCCTCTTCACTTTCTGCCATAAGGATGGTGTCGTCTGCGTATCTGAGGTTACTGATATTTCTCCCAGCAATCTTGATTCCAGCTTGTGCTTCTTCCAGCCCAGTGTTTCTCATGATGTACTCTGCAGAGAAGTTAAATAAGTAGGGTGACGATATACAGCCTTGATGTACTCCTTTTCCTATTTGGAACCAGTCTGTTGTTCCATGTCCAGTTCTAACTGTTGCTTCCTGACCTGCATACAGGTTTCTCAAGAGGCAGGTCAGGTGGTCTGGTATTCTCATCTCCTTCAGAACTGCCCACAGTTTATTGTGATCCACACAGTCAAAGGCTTTGGCATAGTCAAGAAAGCAAAAATAGATGTTTTTCTGGAACTCCCTTGCTTTTTCCATGATCCAGCAGATGTTGGCAATTTGAAGCCTTGACGTACTCCTTTTCCTATTTGGAACCAGTCTGTTGTTCCATGTCCAGTTCTAACTGTTGCTTCCTGACCTGCATACAGATTTCTCAAGAGGCAGGTCAGGTGGTCTGGTATTCCCATCTCTTTCAGAATTTTCCACAGTTTATTGTGATCCACACAGTCAAAGGCTTTGGCATAGTCAAGAAAGCAAAAATAGATGTTTTTCTGGAACTCCCTTGCTTTTTCCATGATCCAGCAGATGTTGGCAATTTGATCTCTGGTTCCTCTGCCTTTTCTAAAACCAGCTTGAACATCTGGAAGTTCACAGTTCACCTATTGCTGAAGCCTGGTTTGGAGAATTTTGAGCATTACTTTACTAGTATGTGAGATGAGTACAATTGTGTGGTAGTTTGAGAATTCTTTAGCATTCCCTTTCTTTGGGATTGGAATGAAAACTGACCTTTTCCAGTCCTGTGGCCACTGCTGAGTTTTCCAAATTTGCTGGCATACTGAGTGCAGCACTTTCACAGCATCATCTTTCAGGATTTGAAATAGTTCAACTGGAATTCTGGAGAAGGCAATGGCAACCCACTCCAGTACTCTTGCCTGGAAAATCCCATGGATATAGGGGCCTGGAAGGCTGTAGTCCATGGGGTCACACAGAGTTGGACATGACTGAAGTGACTTAGCAGTAGCCACAACTGGAATTCCATCACCTCCAGTAGCTTTGTTCATAGTGATGCTTTCTAAGGCCTACTTGACTTCACATTCCAGGATGTCTGGCTCTAGGCGAGTGATCACACCATCGTGATTATCTGGGTCAGGAAGATCTTTTTTGTACAGTTCTTCTGTGTATTCTTGCCACCTCTTTAATATCTTCTGCTTCTGTTAGGTCCATACCATTTCTGTCCTTTATCGAGCCTATCTTTGCATGAAATATTCCCTTGATATCTCTAATTTTCTTGATGAGATCTCTAGTCTTTCCCACTCTGTTGTTTTCCTCTATTTCTTTGCACTGACCACTGAAGAAGGCTTTGGGAGTGGCGGCTGAGAGGAGCTACCCCACGTCCAAGGAGCAGTGGCTGCACGGCGCAGGAGGGCCAAGAGGAGCTGCTCCAAGTTCAAAGTCAGGAGGGGCAGCTGTGAAGAGATACCCCTCGTCCAAGGTAAGGAGCAGAGGCTGCGCTTTGCGGGAGCAGTCATGAAGAGGTACCCTGTGTCCAAGGTATGAGAATCCCAAGTAAGAGAGTAGGTGTTGTGAGAGGGCGTCAGAGGGCAGACACACTGAAACCATAACCACAGAAAACTAGCCAATCTGATCACATAGACCACAGCCTTGTTTAACTCAATGAAACTAACCCATGTCGTGTGGGGCCACTCAAGACAGACAGGTCATGGTGGAGAGGTCTGACAGAATGTGGTCCACTAGAGAAGGGAATGACAAACCACTTCAGTATTCTTGCCTTGAGACCCTCATGAACAGTAAGAAAAGGCAAAATGGTAGGATACTGAAAGAGGAACTCCCCAGGTTGGTAGGTGTCCAATATGCTACTGGAGATCAGTGGAGAAATAACTCCAGAAAAAATGAAGGGATGGAGCCAAAGCAAAAACAACACCCAGCTATGGATATGACTGTGATAGAAGCAAGGTCCAATGCTGTAAAGAGCAATATTGCATATGAACCTGGAATGTTAGGTCCATGAATCAGGGCAAATTGGAAGTGGCCAAACAGGAGATGGCAAGAGTGAACATCAACATTCTAGGAATCAGCGAACTAAAATAGACTGGAATGAGTGAATTTAACTCAGATGACCATTATATCTACTACTGTGGGCAGGAATCCCTCAGAAGAAATGGAGTAGCCATCATGGTCAACAAAAGAGTCTGAAATGCAGTACTTGGATGCAACCTCAAAAATGACAGAATGATCTCTGTTCATTTCCACAGCAAACCATTCAATATCACAGTAATCCAAGTCTATGCCCCAACCAGTAATGCTGAAGAAGATGAAGTTGAACAGTTCTATGAAGACCTACAAGACCTTTTAGAACTAACACAGCAAAAAGATGTTCTTTTCATTATAGAGGACTGGAATGCAAAAGTAGAAAGTCAGGAAACACCTGGAGTAACAGGCAAATTTGGCCTTGGAGTACAGAATGAAGCAGGGCAAAGGCTAATAGAGTTTTGCCAAGAGAACACACTGGTCACAGCAAACACTCTCTTCCAACAACACAAGAGAAGACTCCACACATGAACATCACCAGATGGTCACCACCAAAATCAGATTGATTATATTCTTTGCAGCCAAAGATGGAGAAGCTCTATACAGTCAGCAGAAACAAGACCAGGAACTGACTGTGGCTCAGATCATGAACTCCTTATTGCCAAATTCAGACTTAAATTGAAGAAAGTGGGGGAAACCACTAGACCATTCAGGTATGACCTAAATCAAATTGCTTATGATTATACAGAGGAAGTGAGAAATAGATTTAAGAGACTGGATCTGATAGACAGAGTGCCTAATGAACTATGGATAGAGGTTCATGACATTGTACAGGAGACAGGGATCAAGACCATCCCCATGGAAAAGAAATGCAAAAAAAAACAAAATGTCTATCTGAGAAGGCCTTGCAAATAGTTGTGAAAAGAAAAGAAGCAAGAAGCAAAGGAGAAAAGGAAAGATAGTTCTATCTGAATGCAGAGTTCCAAAGAATTCAGTGGTTAGGAATCTTCATTCCCAATATAGGGGTCATGGGTTCAATCCCTGGTCAGGGAACTAAGATCCCAAATGCCACATGGTGTAACCAAATAAAAGATTAATTTAAAAAAAATTTTCTTTAGTTTTTGTGTTTGCTTTCCATGTGTTATTTGTGTGAAATGTATTATAAGCCTATGACAGTACAGTAATATTAATATATAGCTGACTGTGTTATTGGGTACTAAGGCTAAGTTTGTTGGACTTAACAAACAAATTGGACTTATGATCTCTTTCTTAGAATGAGACTTGTTTGTATGTAGAGGACTGACTGTATCTCAATTGCACCCCAGGCAGAGTATCAGCTAGCAGTGAATTTGTCTCACAAAAACAGATTTGTTTGTCCATTCTCTTATTCACTCATGCATTCATAAGCACGTTCATTTAGTTATTCGTTAATCCAGCAAAAATCCAGCCAACAGTGAATGACGGAAGCATCCCTCTTTCCCTCTTTTACACGCTACTGACTCCAAGTTGCTGTATGGGCTTTGAGGATTCCCTGTAACCATTTGTCCTGCACAGAAAGTGGAGCCAAGAGCAACAGGGGAGCGAGTGAGGACACACCGCCGGGCACCGCTCACAAGCTCACAAAGCTGGTGTTGTGATTCCTCCTGTTTTGCCACTGCTCTTGGTTCAGTGTGTTAGCGCAAGTATGTGCCCGACACACAGTGATGCCAAGCACACCAAAACATCAGAGTTTGGAGCAGGGAAAGGTTTATTGCAGGGCCACGCAAGGAGATGGATGCTTGCGTGCTCAGTCCTTCATGCCCTAAAAAGCCCCAAGCTCTCTGAAGGGTTTCAACAAAGCACCTTTTTTTTTTTTTTTAAACAAAGCACTTTTAAAATCCACTCAGGCAGGGGGTCGAAGGGTCTGTGATCAGTTTATGCACAATTCTCTGATTGATGGTGAGCTAACATGGGGGCCACATGAGTGAACTTAGGCTCCAAGAGGCCTGGGGCTGTGTGCTCAGGGTCTTCAAGTAGTTAACATCTTCCATTTGGTTGGGGGTTTCACATCTGCAGAACATCTCAGGAAGTTTGCATCAAATACTATTTGTATCCCTGGAGAAAGGCAAGGCAACTTACTCCAGTATCCTTGCCTGGAGAATACCTACAGACAGAGGAACTAGTGGGCTACAGTCCTTGGGGTCGCAAAGAGTCAGATAGAACTGAGTGACTGAGGGACTAAACACTGTTTGTGTCAAATACTATTCAGAGAGAAGCTAAAGCAGAGGATATGGGGAAAGTCCTGTCCTGGGAAGGCCCCAGAGGGTCCCGCTTGGTTACAAGTTTACCCCTCGGAGAGCAAAGAGAGCTTTCACATCAGTCTTTCTATTAAAGAGGCAGAAGCATACCTTCTCCTTGAGGGAGCAGGCCTTTCTCTGACACTGAATTCTAAATAGAATCTGTTGAATGGAGCTTTCTAAGACAAACTGGCCAGGCAAAGTCCATTTGACCACTTTCAGTGGGGGCATCAGAGAGAAGCCCAGGGACCAAAAGGAGTCCTCTGGGTAGAGCGTACCGACTCCCACAGGCACTTGGGAGTTTGGGGGAAGAGCATGTATTCTGGGGGGTGGGTATCTGTAATGAGAAGAGGCCCCCTGGTGCCCTCCAACCTCAGCTTTTGCTGATCACAACCACCTAGCAGAGCCACTCTTGGGTTGGTATAAGCAGAGGGCGCATCCACCGGGGAGGGTCACTGTCCTGCTGAGTTGTCTCCGGCTTCCCATTGAAGCCTGCTGGGGGAGGGGAGGCTGATGATGGTGGGAAATGGCCCTCACCCTCACCCAAGCCAATCTCCCCTTTTAAAAATCACCCTTCCAGCTCCTCTGGCACGAGCCTTACACAGAATCAGGGCAGCCTCTGTGTGAGTTGATCAGGGACGGTCTGAGGGGAGGAACAAAAGTACCTGAGGACAAGGATGCCCTGCAGGCCACAGTGTTGCTGTTGTTCAGTTGCTCAGTTGTGTCTGACCCTTGGTGACCCCATGGACTGCAGCATGCCAGGCTTCCCTGTCCTTCACTATCTATTCCTGGAGTTTGCTCAAACTTACATCCATCGAGTCAGTGATGTCACCCAACTATCTCATCCTCTGTCATCCCCTTCTCCTCCTGTCCTCAATCTCTCCCGGCATCTGGGTCTTTTCCATCGACTCTTTGCATCAGGTGGCCAAAGGATTAAAGCTTCATCTTCAGCATCAGTCCTTCCAGTGAATATTCAGGTTTGATTTCCTTTAGGATTTATCTCCTTGCATTTGAAAGGACTCTCAAGAATCTTCTCCAGCACAATTTGAAATAATCTGTTCTTTGGTGCTCAGTTTTCTTTACCGTCCAACTCTCACATCCATCCATGACTACTGGAAAAGCCATAGCTTTGACTATACAGACCTTTGTTAACAAAGTGATGTCTCTGCTTTTTAATACACTGTCTGGGCTTGTTATAGCTTTTCTTCCAAGGAGCAGGTCACGGTGGCCCCAGTGAATAGATGTGGCAGTTCCAGAGAAGAGATTCTGGTGCAGCTGAACGGGTCTTGGTGAGCCACCCTGGGTGGAATGGGCATGGAAACAAGAGGAAATGTGAGGTTGAGTCTAAAGGAGAAAGCAAAAGACAGAAAAAGGAATTTGACATGAAGGATAAACAAAGTGAATAAGCAATACATAGAGTAAGAGGTGACAGATAAAAATTGGCACTTGTCACGGGCATGTGCCATCTACTTCTACAAAAGTTAAATTATGTGATGCTGTGGCTTCTGACTTTTAACACCCCCTGGAAGGAGTTCTGGGTGGAAAGCAGGAAGAGAAACTCTGTGCTTTGGGAAAAATGGGCAGAACAGGCCTTTGAATAGTTGAATATTTTCAGAAGCTGATTTTTATGAGCCTTAGGTAGGAGTTAGAAAGGCTTCAGTTTAGGTGTTTACAAGAGACAAACACTGGCTATTTACCCTGTTTTTGCTGTTATTTCCATTTTGGAGGGCAAAGAGGAGGCTGATTGTAAATTCCTCAACTGGAGCCCACTTACCTCTTGTTTCAGGAAATGCAAACCAGAAACAAGTGTAAGTGTCCAGCCTGAAACCCACTTCTTCGTGTCCCATGACATGCAAACAGAAGGGCAGTTGTAAATGTCTAAACTAGAGCCTGTTTAACTCCTACCTCAAGCCCAATTTATGTATCTCCTCAGATCTAGAAAAGCACTAAAGTCCTTCTGCTCCTCAGGACTAGCAGAAACCTACTATACATATATGTGCTTGATTGCATGAATTCCTCCTTCACCAAAGGGCTTCCCAGGTGGTGCACTGGTAAAGAATCCATCTGCTAATGCAGAAGGTACAAGAGATGCAGGCTTGATCCCTGGCTCGGGAAGCTCCCCTGGAGAAGGAAATGGCTACCCACTCCAGAATTCTTGCCTGGGAAATCCATGGGCAGAGGAGCCTGTTGGGCTACAGTCTATGGTGTTTCCAACAGTCAGACATGATTTAGCAACTAAACAGCAGCAGCCTGTAGGAGAAACCATGGTGTCTCCACCCAGAGGGACGAAAGTCAGGTCGGCACATTTCTACTGTTCTTGGCTATGACATTTTGTGGCCAGAGTGACCCGGATGCAGAGGCTCAGCAGGAAGAGGAAAGCCATCATCGCATGCAACTTGACGTTCTCATGGCAGGAAGTCAGTAAGTTATATGAGAATTCTCTAGAGGTCTCATTGTGTTTTATAGAGATAGCAAGGGAAATATTTCATTTCCTGTTTGGTATGTGTCATTTTGCCATCTGGAGCTGATATCGACTTAGTGGAATTGACCTTGATGAAGTCGTCTTCCAAAACCAAGAGCTTAATAACCTATCAGAAGGCACCTGATGATCAGCTCGTGAAAGGAAGAGCATCTCAGTGAACATGAAGCTGACCATACATGGAGGCAGCTGTCAGCACTAGGAATGAACCGTTCTCATGGTGGGAACTACCAGAGGGCCGTAAACATGTAGAGATAGATGGGTGATAAAATCCAGGTGAGCTGTGTCTCAAGGACACTGGGTCCTTGAGTCTTACCCTTCTGTATGCTACTTATTATTATTATTATTATTTGGCCAAGTAGCGTGTGGGAACTTAGCTTCCCAACCAGGGACTGAACCCCTGTCCCCTGCTTTGGAAGCTTGGAGTTTTAACTTTTGGACTATCACATAAGTCCCTGTGTGCTACTTATTGATCCATCCTTCTATTTGCTGCTTAACAGAGCTGGAGCAGAGACTCTGCCAACTCCATTTCTTGGATCCATTTGCCAGAGGGAGTCCTTTTAGAATTTGCCAAAAAAGAAGCATTAGAGAGAAACTGAAGAGAGGGAAGGGGAAGAGGGACTTCCCTCCCACTGTTTTTCCCTGTTCTTGGCCAAATTGCTCCAGCACAGCATCTCTGAGTGTCTCCCAGGACCAGATACCTGTGGAATGCCAGGTCTAGAGTGAATATAAAGGTATTTCTTTAAGAAGATCTAGAATGTCATCCAAAATGTGTTCAGCAGCTTCTGAAAGAAGACCAGGGCAAATACTATCCTAATGGGCAAGAACAAGTCCTGAAAGCCAGGTTCTTCCCTGTTTATGGAGGGTGAAGCATTCAGAGACAATTCAAGGAGAAAAAGCTACAAGCTGTTAAAATAAAACATGATACAACCATGCACATACACAAATGTTCAACTTCACCAGTAATTTTTTTTTTAATGGAACAAAGAATCAATAGTGAAATGCCATCTTCTACTTGTGTAGACAGTTTAATGTAGATGATAAACACTGATTCTCAGGAAATAATTATTGTTAGGCACAAAATAAATTACGTAGTGGCTTCTTTACTGATACGTTACTTACAACAGTGAAATAGTTAAGACTATATACCTAATAGGATGATGTTAGTTAATTGTTGTACTTGACAATATGAAATACCATTTTGACATTTAAAGGTCTAAATCATACATTTAGAGTATATGAAATGTACTATGTAGGCTAAGTCTACTATATAGAATAGTACTTTTAAAATGTCTAAGTTAAAATAATCCTGTAAACAAGAATCTATTGACATATAAAAATGCTTCAGTTCAGTTCAATTCAGTCACTCAGTCGTGTCCGACTCTTTGCAACCCCATGGACTGCAGCACACAAGGCTTCCCTGTCCATCACCAATTCCTGGAGCTCACTCAAACTCATGTCCAAGTCAGTAATGCCATCTCATCCTCTGTCACCCCCTTCTCCTCCCGCCTTCAATCTTTCCCAGCATCAGGGTCTTTTCCAATGAGTCAGTTCTCCACATCAAGTGGCCAAAGTATTGGAGTTTCAGCTTCAGCATCAGTCCTTCCAATGAATATTCAGGACTGATCTTTAGAATGGACTGGTTGGGTCTCCTTGCAGTCCAAGGGACTCTCAAGAGGCTTCCCCAACACCATAGTTCAAAAGCATCAATTCTTCGGCACTCAACTTTCTTTATACATGTATGCATATATGTATTTACCATATCTTCTTTATCTATTCCTCTGTCAATGGATATTTCAATGTCATGTTTATTGTGAATAGAGCTGCTGTGAACACTGGGGACCATTTCTCTTCATGAAAGTATTGACACTTCTTAGCATAGCCAAGGCCTGTTTTGCATGTTGTTTGTACAAAGTCAGTATCAAAGGAGGATTACTATGTTGGGAGTTCTTTTGGAAAGTTCAGATATTTCCTATGGTTTTGAAATTGTAAAAACTTTATCTGCCAGACAAAACTGCAGCTCAGGCACTGCACGCTTGGAGACCCAGCCATATTGGGCAGCACCTCTGAGCTTTCTGGCTTGGTGAAAAAAGAAATTCCACACATCACTGAGACTCATTCCACTGTAGACTGTTTTGCATTCATGTCAAAGACAAACTCTGGTTAAAATTGTATACTACCCCAAAAGTCATCAGCCTATCCAATGTCAGAACCTCGAACGTCTGTCTTTTCTGAAGTTTTGCTAGGAAACCAGAATGAAGTTCTCCTCTGCTATGCAGAAAATCTCAGCTGTCTGAAAAGCAAATCTCACAGCACTTAACTGAATTCAAGGTAGAGAACTCTTCTTGGCCTTAAAATCTCAGATTAAACCACACTTCTTTAGGGTCATATCTCTCCATTATTGGTTCTCATAAAACTATGTAGCTTTCTTCTATAGTGATTTTGTATTTGCAGTTATGATTCTTTGATTCATATAGGTCGTTCCTTTCTAGACTATGGGTTCAAGGAGGTCAGGGATTATATCTGTTTTAGTTGATCATCATATCTCTAGCACAGACCACAGTGCTGATCTCAATAAATATTCAGAAACACATGAGTGAATGAACATTACTTAATAAAATAGAAAAAGCAAAGTTAATAACAAGTAGTATAGGGATTTTCCTATCAGTCCAGTTGTTAAGACTTTGCCTTCCAATGCAGGGGGTTTAGGTTCGATCCCTGGGCAGGGAGCTACAATCACACATGCGTTATGGCCAATGAACCAGAATATAAACAATGGAACCAACATTGTAAAAAATTAAATAAAGATTTTAAAAATGGTTCACATCAAAAAACCCCACAAATGTTCACTATGATCCCATTGAGCTAAATACATGTGTGTATGTGTATGTATGTAAAAGAAATTTCTTTAGAGGGAAAATTTTCAAAGTCCTCTTGCCCAAGTCCCACCCCAAACCAATTAAATCATGATAATAATTTACTGGGAGACTTCCCTGGTGGCCAATGCAGGGGACATGGATTCGAGCCCTGGTCTTGGAACTAGATCCCATAAGCCATGGTCTAACTAAGCCCATGCACCACAACTACTGAGCCTGAGCTCTGGAGCCCACGAGCTGCAACTACTGGAGCCCGCTTGCCTAAAGCCCGGCTCTGCAACTACAAAGTAGCCCGGCCTACCACAGCTAGAAAAAGCCCTAGTGCAGCAATGAAGACCCAGTGCAGCCAAAAATAAAACAGCAAAATTTTTTTTTAAGTACTTAGTAGTACTCAGGCCTCAGTAACACCTCAGCAGATTACCACGTACAGTCAGGATTGCAAAACAGTGCTGTAAACACACCTTGTCTTAATCTATGCACTCTTCTCTATCCTCTAAAATTAAGTGCTATTTCAATTTTTTTATTAAATTGGTTTGATTTAATTAATTTCATCAAAGTTTGGTTCCTTCTGATTGAACTGATTCTTTTCTAATTTAATTTTTGATGAATTCCATTGGATCCCAATTGATTTTTTTCTGTGTGTGAACATTTGGTCTTTAGGAAAACAGACAGTTCTCATGGGACAGGCTTGAGGCAGAGAAGTTTGGATCACTTTGCTGGGTCAAGGTGTCTGGAATGTCTCCGTAGCCATCCTGACCTCACCTGGGTAAGCCATCTTCCCCGCTCCCCATCTGAAGAACAAACCGTCTATCTCTGTTTATTCCACCATGCCTTTTTATTATTTTTATTTTATGTTTTGGCAGTGCCACACAGCACCCAGGATCTTAGTTTCCCAACTAGGGATCGAACCTGTGCCCCCTGCATTAAAAGCGTATAGTCCTAACCTTTGGACCAGCAGGGAAATTCCCACCACCAAGCTCTTTTTTAAAGGACTAAGGAGTCAGGTGGATCACAGCATAGCCGAGGGGACTGAGCTGTCTAGTGGACTCTCACCTTTGCAAGGAGATGGATCCAACTGTTTTCAAACATAAAAAATGGCATTGAACACCTCAGCAAATTCAACATGTAGGGCCAACAGGAGGGTAGAAGCCTCCTGAAGAGCCCCATCCGGCTCCACCCAGCTTGGTCCAACTACCAGGACCCCTCCCATCACTCAGGGTCTGTCTGGATTTACCACCTGCTGCTGTCTGTGTTTCCATGGAGACTCTGTTGCTAAAGGGGAGGAAAAAAAATTTTCTCTCTACTCTTCTAAGTTCTGTGGCTGAGATCCCATATACAGTAAAATATTAACAAGGGAAAAGAAATTTAATAACATAAATATACACCTTGTGTACGGGTTTCCCTGGTGGCTCAGCGGTAAAGAATCCTCTTGCCAGTGAGGGTTCCATCTCTAGGTCAGAAAGATCCCCTGGAGAAGGAAATGGCAACCCACTCTAGTATTCTTGCCTGGAGAATCCCATGGACAGAGGAGCCTGGTGGGCTGCAGCCTACTGGGTCAAAAAAAGTCGGACATGACTGAATGACTAAACAACAACAGTATGAGCCCCACATTCTGTCCAATGAGCTCAGTAAGTTAATGATCCCTGGGACATGCTTTCTGCACACATAAAAAACAATAATTTGTGGACTCAGCTTGACCATGTAGGGACAAGAAAACTCTCCTGCCCAACCTGGAGGAGGAGCTGATGATGAAAACGTGATGTCTACCCAGGAAAGACAAAGAAGTTATTTTCTCCCTCTCCATTTTTTTCTCTGATTATAAAACTGTAGCCCAATAAATTCTCAGGGCATGGCATTTCTCACCCAACTGCTTGTAAACCTCATAAGAGTCCTATTCTAATAAATCACTTCCTATCCATCACCTTTCTCTTGCTGAATTCTTTTCTGTGCTTAGACATAAAGGACTAGGGTACCAGAGCTCTTTGGAACCTCCAAAAGGACACCTAATGGTTTCTGAGTTTGAAAAACACTTTTCCTTCCTGGGAACTTGTTAGAAGTATCAACTACTGAGTCTCACCTCAGGCCTAGGAATTAGTGACTCAAGAATTTTTTAACATGCTCTCCAGATGATTCTTGGAGTGAAAAAATGGGAGGACTGCTGTTTCTTTTTCTTCTTAATCAAGTACACAGCAGTTCTGTTTTATTGGAGTGTAGTTGTTTTACAACGTTACGCTAGTATCTTCTGTACAGCAATGTGAATCAGCTATATGCTTTCATATATCCCATCCTTTTTTTATTTCTTTCACCTGCTGTTTGAAAACAACAGTCTTAAAACCTTACTGTTCAGTAGAGTTGGTAAGAGAGACTTAGTATGAAAATAGTACTGAAGCTTAGGCCTCAGAAGGTGATCCCCATTCAGTTGCTCAGAGTGAGGTCCAGTCATTAGTTATTTTTGTTTGTTTGTTTTAAAGTTTTCCTGGTGATTCTAATGCCACCAGGTCACAAAATCTTGGTTTTGAAACTTTTTAATTGAAGGATAATTACAGTATTGTGTTGGTTCCTGCCATACATCATCATGGATCAGCCATAGGTATGTATACGTGTGTCCCCTCCCTTTAGAGCTTCCCTCCCACCACTCACCCCATCCCACCCCTCTAGATTGTCACAGAGCCCTGGTTTGAGTTCCTTGAGACATATGAAAACCTTAATTTTAAAAAGAAAGGTGGGTCTTGAGCAGAATCCTCTAGAAGGAGCATGGACACACACACATACACACACAAACACACACACGATACACACACACGCACACACACACATACACACAGCAGGAGCTCCAGCTGGCCCAGCAGAGTTGCAGCATCTCTAATGTTTATAACGCAATTAAATTCATGTCTTTCGTTAGTGACCTTTGGTTAAGTTGAATCACTTCCTTTGGAAATAAGAGAAAATGCCTCCATTGTTTTTGACAAGTTCCCTTCATCTTTGAGAACACTTTGCGAAACGACTTTTCTCCGATTTGGAAGCCTCCAACATCCTCTAGATTTTGTCTCTACTGACCTAAGCAGACAACCACATAATGTCGTTGGAAAAATGCTTGCTTTAATGGGGATATTTTTTACATCAGTGTTGGAAGTGCTCTTCAACTTCAGCCACTGCAATCCAACCCACCCTGCCCCCACCCCATTTTATGGCTGGGATGCCAAGACCCAGAGAGCCTCCAGATATCTCTTTGGGAGTGAACAGAACATTTACAGCTGAGCTGGGAGCAGGGTCAAGCCCTTGCCACCTCCCCCAGGTTTATTTTTTCCAGATGACACTATATGGGCAGTAAACATTTCACTGGAACTTTCCCTAGTACAATCGGAAAGTGCAGGGCCTCTGGGCATCAGCATGCCCAGGTTCCAATCCTAGCTCAACTAGATGCCAGCTGTGAGAATTGTGACAAGTGACTTCCTCTCTCTGTGCCTCAGTTTCCTCATCTGTAAAATGGGGATTGGGACTTCCCTGGTGGTCCAATGGTTGAGAATCTGCCTGCCAAGGCAGGGGGACATGGGTTTGATCCCCTATTTGGGAAGATCCCACATGCTGTGGAGCAACTAAGCCTGTGAGCCACAACTATGAAGCATGTGTTTAGAGCCTGGGAGCTGCAGCTACTGCCTCTGCCCTAGAGCCCATCTCAGCAACAAGAGAAGCCACTGCAATGAGAAGCCTATACATTGCAGCTAGAGAGCAGCCCCCACTTGCTGCAACTAGAGAAAGCCCTTGCAGCAACAAAGACCCAGGGCAGCCAAAAATAAATAAATAAAAAAAGTAAATGGGGATGCACAGAGTTCTTGTGGGAATTAAAGGAAAGGCACACAGAATGAGCTTGCGTGGAAGTAAGTGACAGTCCTTCCTATGGTCCATGAGGCGCTTTGCCCCATTGTTTCTGCACCAGCTTCCAGCCCTTCTCTCACTTTGGCCTTTCGTCTCCCTCCCAGCACTCTGTTTCTCTGTCCTGGGAGTCTGTGTGCTAAGCCAAAAAGCCTGGACCCTCACACCCCAATAGTGGGAAATGCTGCTCAGTCAAGTGAGTAGGTAGAAGTTTGGGATCCAGGAGTAGAGGAGGGAGCCTGAAATGAGGATTTTTGAGCACTCTTGTTCGGAGCACAGACATATTGATATATCCAGGCCATCAGCAAACCTTGCCAACTGGGCTGCTTGGGATGATGACCTTGATCCAGGAGAAGCTTGAGCCCTTGCACCAGCGATCCAAGAATTCTCCATCATTACAGACTTGGCCTGGAGCGTGGAGACTGCTGTGGCCATGGTTTGGCCCTTGATGGGCCATGTGACATCTGGCTGGACACTGGGCTTCTCTGACCGATTCTTCCCCTTGGCCTAGTAGGTACAGACGGCTTCCACTGGTTATACAGTGCTATGACCTTGTTGCAATTGATCCTCACAATGACTGGTGGTGGGGGAAGGTATTGTTACCCCATGTGATGAGAGGAGAAGCCTACTCTCAGGAAAACTTGCCCAAGGTTGTGGTTTAATACAAGGAAGAGGCACAGAGGAAGCAGCCCCCAGCTACCCAATGCCACCCTGTTTTCTTATATCCACCTCCATGGGCTGACCTCATGCCCCATCTCTCCCTCCACCATCCTGGCCAACCAGCCTGGGCTTCTCTCCTCAGTCCTTCCTTTTCCATAGAAGCTTACCTTTTTTCTCCACCAGTGCCTAGTTTAAAACTAGACTTAAAAAAAAAATTGTTGAAATATAGATAGTTGATTTAAAATGTTGTGCTGGTTTCAGGTACAAGGCAATATATATTGCTCCAATACTTTGGCCACCTAATGCAAAGAGTTGACTCACTGGAAAAGACTCTGATGCTGGGAAATATGGCAGGAGGAGAAGGGGGCAACAGAAGATGAGACAGTTGGATGACATCACCGACACAATGGGTATGAGTTTGAGCAAATGCTGAGAGATAGTGAAAGACAAGGAAGCCTGGAGTGCTGCAGTCCATGGAACTGCAAAGAGCTGGACATGACTTAGCCACTTAACAACAATTATATATATATGTATTCTTTTTTAGATTTTTCACTATTATAGGTTATTACAAGATATTAATCCATGATAGTAGGCCCTGTTGGTTCTCTATTTTATAAATAGTAGTGTGTATATTTTTAATCCCAAACTCTGATTTATCCCCCAACCTGGTTTCCCCTTCAGAAACCATAAGTTTATTTTCTATGTCTGTGAGTCTATTTCTGTTTTATAAATAAGTTCATTTGTATCTAAGGTTTAGATTCCACAAATGTGAATATTTGTCTGTCAGACTTACTTCACTTGGCATCTTGATCTCTAGTTGCATACATATTACTGAAAAGGGCATTATTTCATTCTTTTTTATGGCTGAGTAGTATTCCATTGTCAGAGAAAGCGATGGCACCCCACTCCAGTACTCTTGTCTGGCAAATCCCATGAATGGAGGAGTCTTGTGGGCTGCAGTCCATAGGGTCTCAAAGAGTCGGACGTGACTGAGCAACTTCACTTTCACTTTTCACTTTCATGCCTTGGAGAAGGAAATGGCAACCCACTCCAGTGTTCTTGCCTGGAGAATCCCAGGGATGGGGGAGCCTGGTGGGCTGCCGTCTATGGGGTCGCACAGAGTCGGACACGACTGAAGAGACTTAGCAGCAGCAGTATTCCATTGTATATATGTCCTACATCTTATTTATACAATCATCTGTCGATGGATATTTAGGTTGCTTCCGTGTCTTGGCTGTTGTAAATAGTGCTGCTATGGACATAGGGGTTCGAGTATCTTTTCAATTTATAGTTTTCTCTGGATATATGCCCAGGAGTGGAATTACTGGATCACATGGTAGCTCTATTTTTAGTTTTTTAAATGAGGCTAGACTTTAGACAAAGTGATCCAGTCTGGCCCACAGTGGGTTCATGCTTTACCACTGTCAGGAAACTAAACAAATATTTAGCAAGACTTCTTCAGACAAAATGTTACTCCGGAAGAGAATGACTGACTCACGCATGACAGAGATTTCCGGTACCTTGGCAGGTCAGAGAGACAGCTGCTGCTTTTGATGGAGCTGGCCCCTGGAGGATGGAAGGGACACGGAACTAAGGAAGAACTGAGAGGCTAACCATCGGGCGTACTGCACTCCACTTTCTGACCTCAGCTTCTCCATCTGTACTGAAGGTGAATCTAGGTGCTGGCTGACGCAACATGTGGCTCTGGTGTTCCCATCCTTCTTAACATCTCAACACCCATTGCTGTGGGTCTGTGGACTCATGGGATATGCTGGTGTTTCCCCCTCTACTTCCCTACCTCCTTTATGAGGAATTACAAGTTCCCTAAAAAATCTCCAACCCCACTGTCTCTCTTTCAATAGCTTTGACACACTTCAGGCCTTTCCAACTTCACCCAGGCTTTCACCATCCTGTTTGCATCTTGCAGACAGAGAAACTAGAAACAGGAAAGCAAAATGTTGGATTCAGAGTCTTTCCTGGTGGTCCAATGGTTGAGAATCCAACTTGCAATATAGGAGACATCGGCTCAATCCCTAGATGGGGAACTAAGATCCCACATGCCGTGGGGCAACTGAGCCTGAACTCTCTGGAGCAAAGATCCTGTTTGCTACAACTAAGAAATGAAGCAGCCAAAAATAAATACTTTTGAAAATAATTGTTGGCTTCATCAAATAAAACTTTAGTAGCATTTGGCTGTCAGACTTGTGGAGTGAGTACAAAGTGGGTGGGATCTTGTTCTCTCCTTCAAGGCCCCAGATTAAGAGACAGTCGGCAGTGGAGCCAGATGAGGGCCACTGGAGGGGAGGAACCAAGAACCGGAGGGGTTCGGAGGAAGGAACTTTGCTCAGAGTGTAGACACTCAGCCAGTCAGGAGCTGGCAGAGTCTATCCTGAGTGGCAGGTCCAGTAAGGAAGGAAAAGTGGGTCATTGTGGGGTGTTGGTCTTCCTTTGCATTTATTGTACAAACAAAACAGCAACAATAGAAATCAGGGGGAGAAAATAAAACAACCACAATTTTTTCCCCTTAACACATCAGATGTTTCTATTTTTCCAAGTCCTTTTCCAGGCCCTGGTGACATTTATACAAAAATGTTTTGTTGCACTAAACACAGCAGGGCCTGACTCTGAACTCAGCTGTTCCCACTCAGCCTCACATACGAGCATGCTTCCATGTTGCTACACAAACTTCAGTTTAATAGCTGCACCGTGCATCACTGGATGCTTTCGTCAATGCCTCCGACGATAGATGAGTGGTACAGTTTCCTGAAGCTAGTAGATTATTAATGTGATTCAAAAGGTTTACTCACTTATCCAACACTGAACTTCATGTTATATTTATCTCATTCCCTTGATAACTTGGAAGGTGAAATATGTATCAATTCTCTTATTGGCAAATTGTATCTCCTTGTGAACCAACTACTGCAAGGAGATTAAATTATCTCACTTCTTCATACAGAGAAGGAGAAATGTGGTATGACATCTCTTATTTGTAGAATCTTAAAAGAAATGATACAAATGTAAGACAAAAAGAGACTCACAGACTTAGAGAAAGAACTTATGGTTGCCTGCGTCCGACTTTGCAGCCCCATGGACTGTAGCCCACCAGGCTCCTTTATCCATAGACTTCTCCAGGCAAGAATACTGGAGCTGGTTTGCCAGTCCGTTCTCTCCAGGGAATCTTTGCCTGTACACACTGCTATATTTAAAATGGGTGGCCAACAAGGACATCAAGGAACTTGCTCAGTGTCATGTAGCAGCCTGGATGGAAGGGGAATTTGGAGGAGAATGGCTGAATCCCTTCGCTGTCCACCTGAGACTATCACAACATTGTTAATTGACGATACTCCAATACAAAATAAAGTTTAAAAAAATATTATTTCACTTCTGTGAATGAAAAATGTTGCTGCCAAATCAGAAAAGAAATACTGTTGTAGCCATCCATTCATCACATTATAACGGCCCCAGCAGTGGGCCCTGAGGGGACTCGGGAGGAGAAAACACAGGATGCTGGCCCCAGACAGTTAGGATGCATATAAAAGGAATGATTTTCAGTGAGCCCACTCTTATCTTCCCGTACAGGCTCCTGCTAAGTTGCTTCAGTCATGCCCAACTCTTTGCCACCCTATGGATTTAGCCCTCCAACAGAATGCTCCTCTGTTCGTAGCATTCTCTAGGCAAGAATACTGGAGTGGGTTGCTATTTCTTTCTCCATCCCGTAAGTAGAAAAGTGCTAAATTCCTTAACTGGAGAGGTCTGGTTTCTTAATTAGCGGTAATCTCTCTCTCTCTCTCTCTCTCTCTTTTAACCCATAATGGGAACGTGATTAACCTAACAATATAAAATAATTACATACAATTTGGTGGGTCAAGTGGAATTCTTCACTTACCCCATCAGGTAAGCATGCACATGTTTTCATCTGCTCAGCCAGTCTATGTCTTTTGGTTGGAGTATTTAATCTATTTACATTCAAAGTGAAAGTGAAAGTGAAGTTGCTTAGTCGTGTCCAACTCTTTTCAACCCCATGGACTGTAACCCACCAGATTCCTCCATCCATGGAATTTTCCAGGCAAGAGTACTGGAGGGTTGTCATTTCCTTCTCCAATTTACATTTAATTATCAATATGTATGATCCTATTACCGTTTTCTTAATTTGGGGGGTTTATTTTCTGTGGGTAGGGCTTTTCCTTCTCTTGTTTTCTGCCTAGAGAAGTTCCTTAAGCATTTGTTGTGAAGCTGGTTTGGTGGAATTCTCTTAATTTTTGCTTGTCTGGAAATCTTTTGATATTCCGACTACCTGGTCTTTGTTGCAAAAACTCCTATATATCCTGGCTCCTCCCTTCCCTCTTTGGAGCAGAACCTCAGACTGTTCTGAGAGTCCTGCGTCTCCTTGGCTTTCAGTTCGGTTCAGACGCTCAGTTGTGTCCGATTCTTTGCTACCCCATGAATCGCAGCACACCAGGCCTCCCTGTCCATCACCAACTCCCGGAGTTCACTCAAACTCATGTCCATCGAGTCAGTGATGCCATCCAGTCATCTCATCCTCTGTTGTCCCCTTCTCCTCCTGCCCTCAATCCCTCCCATCATCAGGGTCTTTTCCAATGAGTCAGCTCTTTGCATGAGGTGGCCAAAGTATTGGAATTTCAGCTTGAGCATTAGTCCTTCCAATGAATACCCAGGACTGAGCTCCTTTAGAATGGACTGGGTGGATCTCCTTGCAGTCCAAGGGACTCTCAAGAGTCTTCTCCGACACCACAGTTCAAAAGCATCAATTCTTTGGCGCTCAGCTTCCTTCACAGTCCAACTCTCACATCCATACATGACCACTGGAGAAACCATAGCCCTGACTAGATGGACCTTTGTTGGCAAAGTAATGTCTCTGCTTTTTAATATCCTTGGCTTTAAGTCCTTAAAATTTCCACTGAATAAAACATAACACTCAACATTTAGGTTGTGCTTTTTTTTTTCAGTTGACAGTACAGGGCCTCTGAGCACTTAAGTAAGTTGCCCAGGGACTTTCCTTGTGGTCCAGTGGTTAAGACTCCGCCTTCCAACACAGGGGGTGCAGTTCGACCCCTGGTCAGGGAACTAAGGTCCCACATGTCTCATGGCCAAAGAACCAAAACATATAACAATATATTGCAAAACATTCAATAAAGACTTAAAGGAAAAGAAATTTGCCCAAATGACACAGGTCATGAAGGGCTGAGACAGCTGGCTACAGAACCTGGAATTGCCTTGCTCTATGAGAGCTGGATGCTGATGGAAGGTTGATCCATGGACACTGGAGATCAGCTTTTCTTAATTTTCAAATTCTGTTACGTGCTGACTCTTCATACACTGACATCATCCTCACAACGTCTGTGGCTTCTGAGCAGGAGAGAGAATTTTGCTCCTTGGGAGGCCCCTGAGAGCCTCTGTCACCCTGACTGTAGGTGACACCATCAGCTGGTGACCACACAATTGCCAGTAATGAGCGAGTGGCTGTGCCCACATACAGGTGTCCTGCCTTGCCTCTTCCTCAAGCTTATCAGCCAAGGTGCCACAGACCCCAGCAAGCACAGGTCAGGCTGGGAGGGACTGGCATTGTGTTCTAGACAGGGTTTGACCAAGAGGAGAGTGTGCACTGTGTCTGTCTGGGTATGTATACTGGGGCAGGTGATGCCTCCAGGCCTGGTGCTGGGCAGCCAACCCTCTCATCCCACTGCATCTTGACCAAACACTGAGCATCAGTTCAGATGGAGGCTCCTGCAAACACGGCTGTCAGTCCCCACAGTGTCTCCCTGGGCTGGTGGGCAGCCTCCAGCTTCCTGCCTGGGTACAGCACCCTGGTTGATAAGCCTGAGTACATAGGGTATCCAGTTATAAAAACTGAATTTATCATCTCTCCACATGCGTGCTAAGTCATTTCAGTCATGTCCAATTCTTTTGCACCCTATGGACTGTATGTAGCCCACCAGGCTCCTCTGTCTTTGGGGATTCTCCGGGCAAGAATCATCTCTCTAGATTTAACTAATTATAGCAATTTTAGGGTTGACTTCTGAATTTTTAATTTATATTGCTTATTTATTATAGAGGCACAATAAATATAGTTTCTCTTTTTTCTTGTGTTATTTCTTCTTAGTTTCCTACAGTCTTTTTTTTTTTTTTTTTTTAATTTT
>SJYC01049060.1:0-11619 GCA_006408675.1 Madoqua kirkii
TTTTTTTTTTAATTTTTGGCCTCACTGGGTCTTTGTTGTTGCATACAGGCTCTCTCTAGTTGCAGTGCTTGGGCTTCTTATAGCGGTAGCTTCTCTTGTTGAGGAGCACAGGCTCTAAAGTGCAGGCTTAATAGCTGTGATGCACGGGCTTAGTTTCCCTGGGGCTTGTGGGATCTTCCTGGACCAGGGATTGAACCTGTGTCCGTTGCATTGCAAGGCAGATTCTTAACCACTGGGCCACCAGGGAAATCCCCAATATATTTTCTATTTTAAAAAGTGTAACAAACCACTCTACAGGTAACCCTCACAAGGTCCCTGGTGGCAGGTGAATGTGGCTACTCAGAGGCTGGTTTATCCTCTCTCTCCTTTGGGTTCTGTGCTTCTGCTAATGAAAATTAAAGCCACATTGCCTTTTAAATATTTATTTATTTATTTATTTATTTGTGATTTCACCTGCAGGGCTTGTGGGATCTCAGTTCCCCAACCAGGGACCGAACCCAAGGCTCCTGAATAGGAAGCATAGAGTCTTAACCACTGGACCTCCAGGGAAGTCCCACATCACCTTTTTTTAAGCCACTGAAAACCTAGAGTGAGTTCCATTGTTGTTCAGTCGCTCAGTTGCAACCCCGTGGCCAGCAGCAGCATGTCAGGCTTCCCTGTCTTTCATCATCTCCCAGAGTTTGCTCAAACTCATGCCCAGTGAGTTGGTGATGCCATCCAACCATTTCACCCTCCGTTGTCACCTCCTCTTGCTTTCAATCTCTCCCAGGATCGGGGTCTTTTCCAAAGAGTGAGTTCAGAGAGGAATGATAAGGAGGGCGAAGGGCCTCAAAAGAGTCTCCTCTCCCAGAGGAGACTGTCTGGGCCAAGCTCACAGGAGACACAGACCACGGAGGGCCCACCGGGGCAGTGAGAACCACCTTGCAGGGCCCTGCCAGGCCAGACAGATGTTTGGAAGTCCTCAGGGGCTTTTGGAGGCCAGTGCAGGGCAACCAGGGGCCCCTTGTGAAGCAGTAGCACTGGCCAGGGGGTTGGAATTGGGGACAGGACTCAAGATGCTTGAACTGAATGAGAAATGCGTGCTGGGGAGCTTGCATCCTCAGATAAGGCAGAGGGTGGCTAAGCCAGCTCCCCTTAGATGCTGTTCTGCTAGAGATTCTGTGCCTGGATGGGAATGTTGTCAAAAGGATGTCACCTGGGTCAAGAAGATCCCCTGGAGAAGGGGGATCCAGTATTCTTGCCTGGAAAATCCCCTGGATGGAAGAGCCTGGCAGGCTACAGTGCATGGGGTTGCAAAGAGTCGGACACAACTAAGTAGCAAACAACATAAGCAAAAGTGCCTGGAGTGGCAGCACTGCCTGGGATAATTTGCGATCCACACGGTTTTCACGACCTTCTCCAGGTTTCCCCCCTTCATCCTCCAGGGGACAGAATGGGAATGAGTAATTGCATCTGACTCCACGATGACCTCAACTGGCACATCTTCTCAAGAAGACTTTTGTCTGCTGACTGCCCTTCAGGGGAGTGTGTTTATATTTATGTCTCGTTTATTCTCCTCCTCAGTGGGTTGTGGTTTTCCGGGAGAGAAGTACATTTCACTTTAGGATAAAATGGAAAATCCGATTGTTCAATACTCAATAAATCCCATTTCCTCTCCTTTTTTTTTTTTTTTTTGAAAGATGAGCTGTTTAGGCACATGAGGGATGATGACTGACTGCTTGAGAAATACAAGGCTTCCGGTATTGGTGCCTGGTCAGTTTCTGTGGTATGTCAGCCTTTTCATTTTAATGACATGAATCTTCTCTGCCATTAGGTTCATCTCACCAGAGCATCCGTATGTGTTCATTGATCACTCAGATTTTTACTGACAGGCCCCAGCATGCACTTTGTCACTTTATACTCACATGCCTTCTGCTTTGGAAATATTGGATTAAGTTAGCAGCTTCTAGAGATGCTGTGCTCCTCTCAGGTCTTCACATGTGCTGCTGGCATTGCAAAGAACACCGTTATTTTCATTACTTGTCTGGACCATTCCTCTGCATCCTTTAAGCATGAGGTTAGGATATTCCTGCTGGCACAGTGGGTAAGAATAGGCCGGCTAATGAAAGGGACATGGATCCTCAATCCCTAGTCCAGGAAGATGCCACCCGTGCACCACAACTATTGGAGTCCAGGAGCCCTAACACTCGAGTACCACACTACTGAAGCCCGTGCACCTAGACTTGTGCTCTGCAACAAGAGAAGCCACCGATAGCACAGAATCTGCCCCCAATTCAGGAGACCTGAGTTTGATCCCTAGGTGGGGAGTATTCCCTGGAGAAGACAATGACAACCCACTGCAGTTTCTTGCCTGAGAAATCCCATGGACAGAGGAGCCTGGCAGGCTACAGTCCATGCAGTCCCAAAGAGCTGGACACAACTGAGTGATTTTCCCTTTTTCACTTCCACAAAGGTCAAATATATACCAGCTTTCAAAGACTTAGTAGAAAAAGAAAAATGTGAAATATTTCAGTCATGATTTCAGTGTGGACTGTCTGTTTATGGTTGAGACACCTAACTCTCACTGCAGTAGACATGGGTTCGATCCCTGGTCAGAGAAGTTCCACATACTATATGCAGTGTGGCCAAAGAAAGTAGATATATGTATGTGATTCACTTTGCTGTACACCTGAAAACTAACAAAACATTATAAATCAACCATACTTCAATAAATAAATTTTCTAAAAAGATTTCTTATTTGATCCCCATTTTCTCTTAATGAGGCATTTCTCCTTCCTCCCTTCCTCCCTCCCTCCCAACACCAGCTCCTTCCATCTCATTCCATCTGAGAATCTGACCTGCCCACTGTCTTCCCTGTCACTCCTCCCATATTCATGAAGTCTCCTTGGCTCTCTGCCTTCCTCTCCACACTCACTCTTGCCTTAGTCCTTGGTGCCTCCAGTATCTAAGCTTCTTACCTTCAACCCAGCACAGCCTTCTCTTCCCATTATCACCCTCCTGACCTAGGACTGCTGAAATCATTTCAAGCATCTTGCTCTCCTTTCAACTTACTTTCTATAACACCCCAATCTAATAATTATTTGACTTGAATCCCTCAATTCCCCTCCCTCTTTTCCTCGTTAAAATTCCAAAATCCCTTTACTTCCCTCATATCTTTGTGGGTCATTATCACAATCTATTCTTTAAAATATCTTCACTTCCCTTATTCTTCCTTCCTCTGCCATCATTCCCTGGCAAAACTCCCATTCTTGTTGATTCCACCTCGTGGTTTTCCTTGTCCGTGCTCCTGATCCCCTGAATGTCATTGGAGGAAAGTTCACAATCTAGATGTCTGGTCCACTTTGCTTATTTGCGTATTTGGTTGCCTAGGTCTTTGATGCTGTGCTCAGGCTTTCTCTAGTTGAGGTTTTCGGGGGCTACTCTAGTTGCCGTACCCAGGCTTTTCACTGTGGTGGCTTCTTTGGTTGCTAGGCATGGGTGGGGGCTTCAGTAGTTATGGCGGGCGAGCTTAGTTGCCCTGCAGCATGTGGGATTTTCCCGGACCAGGGATCAAACCTGTGCCCCTAAGAATTGGCAGGCAGATTCTTATCCTTTGGGCCACCAGGGAAGCCTGACTAGTTCACTTTAAAAGTCATAACCGCAAGCTGGAACAGGCAGGCAACACCCCGTGGCAAGTTCTTTTATTATTAGATTTTTAAAGTAAATCTGCTTTTCTCTTTCTCAAGATGACAATTTTATTAAGTCAGGCTACTTCCCCCTCCATGTGCATCTGAGGACCAGATGTCCACTGAGAAGCCGTGTCTTCCCTTAGTACTGTTTTCAGGACCACCCGTGAGTGTCCCTGTGGGGACAGCAGTCTGTTTTGGGCTAGAACCAACGTGTAGAGCTGATTGATTCATGCATGACCCAAGCATTGGTTTTTCCTTCCTCCCACAGCTAGGAGTAGAGAACCTCCTTCAGGACTCTGTGGGTAGAGCTAAAGCCTTGATGCATCATCTCAGGACTTCCCTGGTCCTTCAGTGGCTAGTACTCTGTGCTTCCAGTGCAGGTGGCAGAGGTTCGATTCCTGGTCAGGGAACTAAGATCCCACATGCCTCGTGGTATGGCCAAAAAATAACAATAATAAATAAAATGCAATAATTTTTTAAAAAGTCTTAAAGAAAGAACTGTATCATCTTAGTACAGCACAGAGATTATAGCCAATATCTTACAATAAATTTAAATGCAATATAATCAATAAAAGAGCTTCTCTGGTGGGTCAGACGTAAAGAATCTACCTGCAATGCAGGAAACCCAGGTTCAATCCCTGGGTTGGGAGAAAGGAATGGCTGGAGAAGGGAATGGCTACTCACTCCAGTATTCTTGCCTGGAGAATTCCATGGACAGAGGAACCTGGTGAGCTACAGCCCATGGGGTTGTGAAGAGCACTGAATCAGTATGTTGCACACCTGAAATAATACAATACTGGAATTCAACTATACTTCAATAGAAAGAAAGGAATAAAAGAAGACAGTAAGAAAGAAAGGAACGAAGGAATAAAAGGAAGGAAGGAAGACAGCATTTCAGATTGTGGCTAGACCTATTGAAACAGTGTACGTGCTAAGTTGTGTTTGACTCTTTGAGACCCTGTGGACTGTAACCCACCAGACTTCTTTGTCCTTAGGATTCTCCAGGCAAGAATACTGGAGTGTGTAGCCATTTCCTCCTCCAGGGGGTCTTCCCAACCCAGGGATTGAACTCGAGTCTCCTGCCTTGCAGGCTGATTCTTTGCCACAGAGCCACTTGGGAATTTGAAACAGAAGCCACTTTATAATAGGATCCCCCAGGTGAGTCCAGTACACACTAAAGTTTGAGAAAGTGAAAGTGAAGTCACTCAGTCGTGTCCGACTCTTTGAAACCCCATGGACTATAGCCTACCAGGCTCCTCCATCCATGGGATTCTTCAGGCAAGAGTACTGGAGTAGGTTGCCACTTCCTTCTCCAGGGGATCTTCCTGACCCAGGGATCAAACCCAGGTCTCCCGCATTCCAAGCAGATGCTTAAGCAGTTATATAAAACATGCTATTCTGCTTTTAGATTAAAAGAAAGCAATCCATTTTTATTATGGAGGGCTATTGATAATAGCAGGAATTGTGACTTCAAGTTGGTAGCTTTTATGTTTTCGTTAAATTACTATTATATATCTGTAATGCTATTTTCTCAATTTTATTGTGACTGTATTTCTGAATGGTTATGAACTCTCTATTTACACACTTGATTGAAAAGTCTCTGGAGAAACAGTCCTAAATCTCTTTCCATTCCTTTCTCTCCAGCTTTAAATGGTACTGAGCCTCTGTTTGGGCTTCCCAGGTGGTGCTAGTGGTAAAGAATCTGCCTGCTAAAGCAAGAGACATAAGAAGGCTGGTTCCAGCCCTGGGTTGGGAAAACCCCTGGAGGAGGGCATGGCAACTCACTCCAGTATTCTTTTCAAAATTTTTTTAAACTTTTTAATTGAAGGATAATTGCCTTACAAAATTTTGTTTTCTATCAAACCTTACTCCAGTATTCTTGCCTGGAGAATCCCATGAACAGAGGAGCCTGGTGAGCTACAGTCCTTGGGGCCCCAAAGAGTCAGACAGGACTGAAGCAACTTAGCACACACTCATGAGCCTTTGTTTAACAAAATGAAACTTTGTTTTTCACATTCATTCAGCAGACTTCCTGAGGATTTACACTCTGCGTGATATGGGAGGGTGAGGTGGGGAATAAAAAACTACTGACATAGTTCCTGTTTTCAGGGGGCTTACAGTTTGTAGCAGAAAGCTAACACACCCATCCAAGCAGCCACAGAACAAAGGAGAATGTGGGTCGTGGCATGAGAACGCTTAGACAAAGTGTCCTGTGATTCAGAGATGGGAGTGGTCACTTCCTGCTCCTGGGGTGGAGGGAAGCTGCTTTTATAGGAGAGGACACAGACCCACTTGCTGATGGGGCTTTAATCATGAGGGTGATGCGATATGTCTTAATTAAGAGACTTGGTTGTCAGGGGCAGAAACTCAACCCACCTCCTCATTAAGGCAGAAAAGGAGATTTTTGGCTCATGGAATGCACAGATTTTTAAATTTTTAATTTATTTATCTGTTTTTGGCTGTGCTGGGTTGTCATGGCTGCGTGCAGGCAGAAAGCAGGGTTTCCTCTTTGCTGTGGAGTTCTGGCTTTGTCGCTGTGTTGACTTCTCTTGTGGAGCATGGGCTCAAGGTGCAGGACAACCTTAAGGCATGAGGGCCATTTAAATTCTGTTGTTTTACATACTTTAAAAAAAAAAGTCTTTATTAAATTTGTTACAATACTGCTTTTGTTTTATGCCTTTGTTCCTTTGGTCACAAGTTCTCTGCATTAGAGACTGAACGGGCACCTCCTGCACTGGAAGGTGAAGTCTTAACCACTGGACTGCCAGGAAAGTCCCTCGAAATCTGGTCTTAAATCAATTTTCTGGGGGAGGGCCAAGCCACACAGCTTGTGGGATCATAGTTCCTCAACTAGGGATTGAAAGCAGGTGCCCTGCAGTGGGAGCTCAGAGTCTCAACCACTGGAACACCAAGGAAGTCCCCAGTTAAAAAAAAAAATTAAAGCTTCTTTCCATTTGTACCCACCTGGGTCTATACACCAGATATTTATTCTTCTATACTGCCTATGCTGCTTCTTCTATATGAAGATATTGGCCGAATTCTACAATTTTGAACTTAAAACCAACCTCCTTTCCTAAAATATTCCCTCCCTTCCCCAGCAGCGCTCATTCTTCTAGGTGCTATCTTACACACCCTTGGAGTTCGACACTTGTAACACCACTCAGTGATGACCTTTCCACCTCTGCATCCTCTGACCCCTCCACAGAAACCCAGTTGCAATCATACTGTTTCCCCTGTACCTAAAATAATGATGAAATGTCTCGATGCATTTGAAAGCTACGACACAAAGTAGGCTCTCTTGATTACAAGGGATCCCCAAACTCCCATTCCGCCAACTATTGAAGATAAGTTTCATATAATCAGATGCTGTGAGAGGACACTATTCTAACGCCACCCATCCAGCTTTTCCAGAGCCCTGATGTGGTTCTCCCTTTGGCCCCTGAATCCTGCTCTCTGCCATCCATGCCCGCAGAGTCTAAATTCTAGTCCTTGGAACTTCTGGAAGTACAATCAGACTTCCCAAGTCGGCCCTCGTAATTTGTTCTTCAGACTCAATATCAAGCGTTCTTTCGAGAACTCTTCAGAAGGCAGGGTGTGAGGCTGTGAGTGTGCTTCGGCCTATCTGGAGCAATCTGGATATGTGGCTCCAAAATGGCACGTAGCACCCAGGTGTGGTCAGACTGGGACAAGGACATCGACAAGGAATGAGCAAGAGTAATCACCAGTGGTATTGAGGGCACAGTTGAGATTGCGTTAACGTTCTGTAGTTAGTCACAGCGGTGTTCAGCAGCCCATGACCAAGAATGGGACAGGTGTTTGTGTTTATCCAGGGCTAGGGACTCGCAAGGACGGAGTCCTTGGACAGAAGAGGACTCACTGGTGATCCAGTGATTAGGTCTCTGAGGGGCACAGGCTTAGTCCCTGGTTGGGGAGCTAAGATTCCACAAGCCACATGGCATGGCTAAAAAAAAAGTGAATTTGTTCAGGCTTTCCTCTCTACATTCTCAGGACAAACTGATATATATTTTAAATCTATTTCTCCTCCTTATTTGGCACAGCAAATGATAAGACACCTTCCACATTGTTTTCCTTATAATATGTCACTTAAAATTGGATACATTCATGATCCCTTTAACAGAGACTGCACAAGAGGATATAATAAACTTTGTCTCCTCAGACTTTCCGAACTGAAGTGGGGTTGCTAAGTCATCTATGACTAGGGTTCTTCTGTAAGTGGGTGAGAATCAGGCTCCCAGGCTGGGTGCCACGAAGGATAGGAATGGGCCTTCTAGATCTCTACTCTCAGTTGGAAGAATATGGGGGGTGGGGACTGGGATGCATATGTAAAACCCTCCCTTACTAGATTGACATTTCAAAGGGAAAGAATGGTGAAAATTAAAGCAAGAGTAATTTGTTCATCATAAAGGAAAAATGTCTATCAGAATCTTTAAACAACATCACAACAAAGCCAAACACTGACCTTCTTTGAAAAAGCAAACTGCACCTGACTAGGAAATAATGCCCCTCAAGAGGGTGAGACCACTACGTATGTCACAGGGACAATATGACCAGATCAGAGGGCTTTTGACTGAATTTAGAAGAAGAGGGAGATGGAGTCTCTGGCGGTCCAGTGATTAGGAATCCACGCTTTCACCATAGAGGGCTCAAGGAGATAAAATCCCACAAGCTCTGTGGTGCGGCCAAATAAATCAATCAATGATAATTTTAAGAAAAGAAGAAGAGGGAGACAAAAACAGAAAACCTGCGAAAGCAGTTACTGTAGAAGACAGGTTCAATATATACAGAAAGAGCCACATGATTTACATGAGACTATTATTTGAAAGATTTTATGTGGTATTGGAGAAGGCTCTTGAGAGTCCCTTGGACAGAAAGAAAATCAAATCAGTCATTCCTAAAGGAAATCAGTTCTGAATATTCATTGGAAGGACTGTTGTTGAAGCTGAAGCGCCAATACTTTGGCCACCTGATGCAAAGAGCTGACTCATTGGAAAAGACCCTGATGCTGGGCAAGATTGAGGGCAGAAGAAGGGGGCAACAGAGGGTGAGATGATTGGATGGAATCACTGACTCAATGGACATGAATCTGAGAAAACTCCAGGAGATGGTGAAGGACAGGGAAGCCTGGCGTGCTGCAGTTCATAGGGTTGCAAAGAGTTGGAAATGAGCTAGCGATGGAACAACAATCGCTGTTATGTCCAACTCTTGTGACCCCATGGACTGTTACCTGCCAGGTTCCTTTGTCCATGGAATTTCCCAGGTGAAAACACTGGAATGGGTTAATATTTCCTTTCCCTGGGGATCTTCCCAGCCCAGGGATTGAACCTGAATCTCCAACATCTAATGCATTAATAGGCATATTCTTTACCACTGAGCCACCTGGGAAGACTTGATATGGATCACAGTAGAGTATAATAAATGCAACCTTGTAAGAATAGGGTGATTTGGTGTGATAGGAACTCAAGATAGGAATATGATGATTCAAAAGCACATACACTTTTTAAATGACCATT
The DNA here is from genome assembly GCA_006408675.1 of Madoqua kirkii. NCBI lineage: Eukaryota > Metazoa > Chordata > Mammalia > Artiodactyla > Bovidae > Madoqua > Madoqua kirkii. Next base: position 9,200 of record SJYC01049060.1, read on the forward strand.
TATATGGGAAACTGGACTAGTGCTACAGACTCACAGAGCACGACTGTAGACTGAGGGCCAGAAACTGCACCGGGCCCTAAAGATACGATGGTATTTGAGACAAACAGGCTTCCCACCCTCTTGGAGGTTCCAGGCTAGTGAGGCTGAAGGTAGAGAAGGTAGCGTATTTAAGGAATTGAGAGAAGATTCTCATGAGGTAGGGCATGATTAGAGACAACATTAGAGAAGATAAAGAACTCATGGGCCATGTGAAGGAGTTTAGACCTTACTTTCAAGCTGGAAGGCAAGGAGCTGCTACAGTCTCAGCCCCAGAAATGGCATCTTCCACCAAACTGGTCCCAGCTACTAACCTCGTCTTCCTGAGATCCTGGATGGTTGACATCTGCCAGGAGGGTCGCAGCCTGAGATCAGCTCTCCAGAGGAAACCTACAGTGGTGCTCTCTCAGCTCACACGGAAAACCAAGTGGCTGGGACTGGGGAGGTGATTAAGACACACAGCCCACCTGGGACAGTGCACTCACCAAGCACTTGGTTGCCTAAGCTGCTCTGACCTGCGAAGGGCAAAAAACACACACCCAACCCACAGAGACTGAATCAGAACTGTATCTAATGTCTCCTGTGGAGGTACGGGTCAGCAGTGCCCTGCTGCAGGGGCTCTGGGTGCAGCAGACCTGAGTATGGCATAAGCCCTCTTGGAGGAGGGCAACATTAACCCCACCACTGAACCACTGAACTTACACAGGACTGACTCTTGGAGGGCCTAAACAAAACCTTGTGCACACCAGGACCCAGGAGAAAGGAGCAGTGATGCCACAAGAGACTGACCCAGACATGCCCATGAGTGTCCAGGGGTCTCCAGTGGAGGTGTGGGTCGGCAGTGGCCTGTTTCAGGGTCGGGAGCACTGAGTGTTGCAATTGTGTCTGGGACATTTTGAAGGTGGTTGCCATTATCTTCATTACCTCCTCCATAGTCTGGCCTCAGGTCAAGCAACAGGGAGGGAACACAGCCCCACCCATCAACAAAAAATTGGATTAAAGATTTGCTGAGCATGGCCCCGTCCATCAGAACAAGACCCAGTTTCTCCCTCAGTCAGTCTCTCCCATCAGGAAGATTTCATAAGCCTCTTATCCTTATTTATAGGAGGGCAGACAGAATAAAAATCACAGTCACAGAACACTTTCCAAACTGATCACATTGACCACAGCCTTGTCTAGCTCAGTGAAACTATGAGCCATGCCGTATAGGGGCGCCCAAGACAGACAGGTCATGGTGGAGAGTTCCGACAAAACATGGTCCAGTGGAGAAGGGAATGGCAAACCATTTCAGTATTCTTGCCTTGACAACCCCATGAATAGTATGAAAAGGCAAAAAGGTGCTTGGCCTTAGCGCCACCTTTTGAGAAAAGTCTGCACCATGAGAGCAAAGTGGAGGAAGAAGCGAACGCACAGGCTGAAGCACAAAAGAAGAAAGATGAGGCAGAGGTCCAAGTAAACTTGTACACCCATGGAAGCCACAGAAGCAGAAACAAGGGAAGCCAGAGGCCAGGGACGCTGGTACAAACTGTGGACTGCGTGCCTACTATCTAGAACTTCTCAATGGCTCTGGAACAGCTATGGCCATTCTGATCACCTGATCACCTTTGAGAGACCTGCCTTGCTCATATCAAAGCCGTCCCTTTTGGTCCTTTGCCCTGGACCTGTGACAGCTATGGACTAGTTCTCTTCTCCGTTGGGACTGAATGTAACGTGTACAATAAATCATCTCTTTTGCTGTCTTAGCTGAAGAAAAAGAAAAGGCAAAAAGGTGTGACACTGAAAGATAAACATATAGGTGCCCAATATGCTACTGGAGATCAGTGGAGAAATAACTTCAGGAAGAATGAAGAGACAGAGCCAAAGCAAAAACAACACCCAGTTGTAGATATGACGGGTGATGGAAACCAAGTCCGATGCTGTAAAGAGCAATAGGAACCTGGAATGTTAGATCCATGAATCAATGCAAATTGAAAGTGGTCGAACAGGAGATGGCAAGAGTGAACGTCAACATTTTAAGAATCAGTGAACTAAAATGAACTCGAATGGGTGAATTTAACTCAAATGACCATTATATCTACCACTGTGGGCAAGAATCCCTTAGAAGAAATGGAGTAGCCATCACAGTCAACAAAAGAGTCCAAAATGCAGTAATTCGATGCAATCTCAAAAAGACAGAATGATCTCTGTTCACTTTCAAGGCAAACCATTCACTGTCACAGTAATCCAAGTCTATGCCCTAACCAGTAGTATTGAAGAAGCTGAAGCTGAACTGTTTTACGAAGACCAACAAGACCTCCTAGAACTAACACCCCCAAAAGATATCCTTTTCATTATAGAGGACTGGAATACAAAGGTAGAAAGTCAAGAGCTACCTGGAGTAACAG
>SJYC01049061.1:0-15722 GCA_006408675.1 Madoqua kirkii
TTCATGGCAAATAGACGGGGAAACAATGGAAACAGTGATTTTCCTTTTAGGGGCTTGAAAATGACTGCAGATGGTGACTGCAGCCATGAAATTAAAAGATGATTTCTCCTTGGAAGAAAAGCTATGACCAACCTAGAGAGCATGCTAAAAAGCAGAGACATTACTTTAAGAACAAAGGTCTGTGTAGTCAAAGCTATGATTTTTCCAATAGTCATGTATGGATGTGAGTTGGACTATAAAGAAAGCTGAGTGCTGAAGAATTGATGCTTTTGAACTGTGGTGTTGGAGAAGACTCTTAGAACCTTAGACAGCAAGGAGATCCACCCAGTCAATCCTAAAGGAAATCAGCCCTGAATATTCAGTGGAAGGACTGATGCTGAAGTTGAAACTCCAATAATTTGGCCACTTGATGTGAAAAACCGACTTACTGGGAAAAACTGATTCTGGGAAAGATTGAAGGCGAGAGGAGAAGGAGACAACAGAGGATGAGATGGTTGATGCAATGGACATGAGTTTGAGTAGGGTCTGGGAGCTGGTGATGGACAGGGAAACCTGGCATGCTGCATGAAAAACCGACTTACTGGGAAAAACTGATTCTGGGAAAGATTGAAGGCGAGAGGAGAAGGAGACAACAGAGGATGAGATGGTTGATGCAATGGACATGAGTTTGAGTAGGGTCTGGGAGCTGGTGATGGACAGGGAAACCTGGCATGCTGCAGTCTTTGGGGTTGCAAACAGTTAGACACCACTGACTGACTGAACTGAACTGAGCTCATGTCAAGGGGATATCACCAAAAGATTCAAAGCAGGAATATGACATGATCAGATTTTATGTGGGACAAGAAATGAAGCAGAGGCTAGAAGCTGAGATGCCAATCTAAGCAAGAAAAGATTATAGGCCGGGTTCACAAGCTGGAATCAAGATTGCTGGGAGAAATATCAATAACCTCAGATATGCAGGTGACACCACTCTTACGGCAGAAAGTGAAGAGGAACTAAAAAGCCTCTTGATGAAAGTGAAAGAGGAGAGTGAAAAAGTTGAGTTAAAGCTCAACATTCAGAAAATGAAGATCATGGCATCTGGTCCTACATGGGAAATAGATGGGGAAACAAAGTCAGACTTTATTTTTCTGGGCTCCGAAATCACTGCAGACGATGGCTGCAGCCATGAAATTAAAAGATGCTTACTCCTTGGAAGGAAAGTTATGACCAACCTAGATAGCATATTCAAAAGCAGAGACATTACTTTGCCAACAAAGGTCCATCTAGTCAATGTTATGGTTTTTCCAGTAGTCATGTATGGATGTGAGAATTGGACTGTGAAGAAAGCTGAGCACCGAAGAATTGATGCTTTTGAACTGTGGTGTTGAAGAAGACTCTTGAGAGTCCCTTGGACTGCAAGGACATCCAACTAGTCCATTCTAAAGGAGATCAGTCCCAGGTGTTCATTGGAAGGACTGATATTGAAGCTGAAACTCCAGTACTTTGGCCACCTCATGCAAAGAGCTGACTCATTGGAAAAGACTCTGATGCTGGGAGGGATTGGGGGCAGGAGGAGAAGGGGACAACAGAGCATGAAATGACTGGATGGCATCACGGACTTGATGGACGTGAGTCTGAGTGAACTCCGGGAGTTGGTGATGGACAGGGAGGCCTGGTGTGCTGCGAATCATGGGGTCACAAAGAATCAGACATGACTGAGTGACTGAACTGAACTGAACTAAGGTGGGGATAGACTCAAGGTTAGTGAGAAATTAGAACTGGCAATACCCAGGTCTGTTACAAATAGAAAGTGAAAAAGAAGAAGGAATCAAAGAAAATATCATAATTTCTGGCTCTGGCTTCTTGGCTGTGCCATTCACAGTGTTGAGAATATAAGAGGAGTACTGGCTCAGTGGAATGGGGGCTGGGGAAAAAACTGAGCTCAGTTGTGGACACGTTGACTGGAAAGGCTCTATGGATCAATCAGATGGAGATGTTTGGAAGGCTAGGGAAAGAGCAGCTTAAAGATGTGAGTTGAGCAGTGGACTAGTGTTCAAGACTATCCAGAGAGAAAGAAGCTGTCAGAATGATAGTGTGCATTTGCCTATGTCTGTGAAAGAGAATTGGAAGCAGATTGCACAGTAGGTACCTTTTTAAAAAAATTCTGTTTTGGCCATATTGAGTCTTAGTTGCAGCATGGAGGAACTTTAGTTGCACTGTACCTCTCTAACTGTGGCACACAGGCTTCAGAGCACTCAAGTTCGGTCCCCACCCCCAACCTTGTGGGGTCTTAGTTTCCTGACCAGGAACTAAACCTGGGACCTTTGCATTGGAGGGCAGATTCTTAACCACTGGACCACCATGGAAGTCTCAAGTAGGTACCTATTTTAATATTAATTCTATTCATACTCATTCCACAACATTTTTTGCTTTTTAAACAATTTTATTAATTTATTTCTTTATTTTTGCACCATGCCAGCATTTGAGAACTCTCGCAGGGATCAAACCTGTGCCCTTGCAGTAAAAGCACAGATTGTTAACCACTGGACCACCAGGGAAGTCCCAACCTTTTCTTTAATAAATAAATCTATAAGGGCTCAGTGTTCTGGAGGTTTTAGTCTGCCAAATTAAGAACATAATTGCCTTCTTGGGGGACATGGCAAACATCAAGACCTAAATGGAGAATGGGAATGTCCATTGGTATTTCAACAAAAGTTGATATCGTTATTATAAACATTGGTATCCCAGTTATTGATGGAGAAATGATGGACCTTAAAAATGTATATCCCTGGCTCTTCATTTTTCTTTCTCTTCTATTCAGGTTGGGAAAAATCTTTTCCTAGCATTTTCACTCACATAGATTTTTAGAGACCCAAGGAACTGTAGAGGATCTAGCCTCTCTCTCTCTCCCCTCCTTTTTTTTTTCAGTTGCAGCATCCTAACCACTGGACCATCAGGGAATTCCCTCCAGTCTCTCTTAGAACTGCCAATTGGTGATAAGTTCACATGCTGTAAAGGCAAGACACAGTGCTCAGGTCAAGAAATTCTCTTGATGACGTATCAAGACTCTTAAGAATGCATCTTATGGTCTCCTGGGTTTAAGCTGTATCTCAGAAATTAGTGGCATGCAAATTATTTGACTTGGCTGTTTGCACAAGATGTCCTTGCCATGCTTCAGGGCATACCAGATACAATCATACCATAATTACAGGGGAGCTCTGGGGACTGGCTTCAATTAACCAAGCTGCTTCTCAGTTATCATTATATTATCCATATTTATAGCATTTGCATTTCCACAGTGCTCTTTAATCATATTGCATGTGGGTTGCCTTAATCTAAATCTTTCAGCATACTTGGGATGCTGGCTGTTCCTGTTCTCTGTATCTTCCAGATGGAGAAAGTAGGCAAGGACCAGTATCCAGTGATAGAACCAGAGAGCTACAGTCTCAGGTCTTCTAGGCAGGCCAGTGGTGGTTATGTATTGATTCTAAAATTCAGAGGCCTGTTAGATAAGGTTGGGTAGGTCAGTGGGATGATAAGACACTGAACTAAAGGCAAAAACACTATCTTTATTTATTTTTAAAATACTGATTTCTATATATTTATTTCATCGTGGTGGGTCTTTGTTGCTGCAGACTGGCTTTCTGTAGTTGGGGCAAGCAGGGGCTTGGCTTTAGTTTCAGTGCACAGACTTCTCATTGCTGTGGCGTTTGTTGTAGCAGAGCGTGGGCTCTAGGTGTGTAGGCTTCAGTAGCTGTAGTACATGGGCTCAGTATGTGGTTCAGAGGCTCTAGAATACAGGCTCAGTGGTTGTGGCATGGCACACAGGCTTCCTTGCTCCATGGCACACAGGATTTTCCCAGACCAGAAGTGGAACTGGTATCCCTTGCATTCCAAGGCAGATTCTTAACCACTGGACCACCAGGGAACCCAAAGACATGGTCTTTAGTCCAAAAGTCTGAGGACTGGACTTGCCTAGAGCAATGCAATCTTTAAAGCTGAGTGTACTATCAACCACTGTTCTATCAAGACAAGAGCTGTAGGGTTTCTGCTACTGCCAAGCTGAGTTAACTCCAACTTCTTTGGGTCTAAAGGTTCTCTAGTCTCTCTTGGTTGGACAGTTTAGCTTGGGCAGGGCAGAGAGGGTTGTCTGAAACGGAGATACCAAATATAGGACCCCACCCTCTTCTGTCTGCTGATTCTTCCCACAGCTTGAGCCTGGACTCTAACTGCAGAGATTCTGACAAAGTCTTATATCTGTTTATGAATGGATAATATTACCACTCTGATCTGCATGCAGCAGCCTCATAAAAGCATTGATGCTACTCAGAGTACACAGTTGTCACATGGAGTTTGACATACATACTTTTGCATGCTATGTCTTTGGCCAGTTTCCTCCAGATCCGTCTAGAAATGACTTCCCTCTGTCATTCCACATCAGATTCACAAAGAAGACAACCACTCCTCTCAACTCTCCAACATTTCTCTCTTTCACTGTAAAATCACAAATCTCTCATCTAAGTTTATAGATATAGAAATCATTTGATTACAGGGATGAATGTTATTTTTTTGCACTGAATGTGAAACCAAATGAATGTTAAATTGTGTGATTCCCCACCTTCCCCCTGATTTATTTAACATTATGCTTAAGTTCTGCTTTCTCTCACTAGATGAGCAATTTTAAAGAAGAATAACCTGTCTGAGATTACTTCCTAAAGCTCAGTGTTTGATCAGGCACTACAGGCTCATTTTGTAAAGGCCATTACTCAACCAAGTGTTTTTTTTTTTCAGTGAATGGCTTTCCCAGAACCTAACCAGGTCCTCACTCGACTTACAGTCACACATTGTCATACACTCTAAGGCCATGTTCCAAACCTCAGCATTTTTTATTTTCTTTATTTTTAATTGGAGGAAATTGCTTTACAATGTTGTGTCGGTTTCTGCTGTACAGCAAGGTGAATCAGCTATAAGTATACATATATCCCCTCCCTCTTGAGTCTCCATCCCACCCCCAGCTTTCCTTATTAACCCACTGAATCCTTTGGAGGAAGATAACCACTAGCAAAACTTACTGACCAGCTGAGGAACTCCTTCAACCCATCTACTCATGACCTCACACTCTTCACGTAAATACATTTCCTCTCTCATTTACAACTGATATTGCAGGCGAAATATCCTTGGTCAAGCCTGGTCCTCTCTTTGTGTTCTTGATTCTCCTCTGCACTCAACCTCCTTTTCTAGTAGTCATGTACGGATGTGAGAGTTGGACCACTTTTCTGCTGTACAGCAAGGTGAATCAGCTATAAGTATACATATATCCCCTCCCTCTTGAGTCTCCATCCCACCCCCAGCTTTCCTTATTAACCCACTGAATCCTTTGGAGGAAGATAACCACTAGCAAAACTTACTGACCAGCTGAGGAACTCCTTCAACCCATCTACTCATGACCTCACACTCTTCACGTAAATACATTTCCTCTCTCATTTACAACTGATATTGCAGGCGAAATATCCTTGGTCAAGCCTGGTCCTCTCTTTGTGTTCTTGATTCTCCTCTGCACTCAACCTCCTTTTCTAGTAGTCATGTACGGATGTGAGAGTTGGACCACTAAGAAGGCTGAGTGCCGAAGAACTGATGCTTTTGAATTGTGGTGTTGGAGAAGACTCTTGAGAGTTCCTTGGACTGCAAGGAAATCAAACCAGGCACTCTTAAAGGAAATCGGTGCTGAATATTCATCGGAAGGACTGTTGTTGAAGCTGAAGCTCCAATACTTTGGCCACCTGATGTGAATAGCTAACTCATTGGAAAAGACCCTGCTGCTGGAAAAGATTGAAGGTAGGAGAAGAAGGGGACAATAGAGGATGAGATGGTTGATGGCATGACCAATTTGATGGATATAAGTTTGAGCAAGCTCTGGGAAATAGTGGAGGACAGGGAAGCCTAGGGTGCTGCAATTCATGGGGGTCACAAAGAGTTGGGACACAACTGAGCAGCTGAACAACAAAGACTGCGTCACAGACCAACTTCTCCTTCTGTCCAATTTGATGTCCTTCACAGTTCTTGATTCCAAGCGCTCTCCCTGACAAACTTCCCACATGTGAACCTCAACTCACAATCAGCTTCCCAGGCAACACAACCTGCGACAAGTCCTTATTTACTGGCTAGCATGGAGGCAGGGCTTCATAAATATGAATTCTCTCCCTCCAGATGCTGATTGACTTCCTGGGTTGCAACTTCAATTGCCTGTCCCTATATATTCAGGATATTTTCTCTTGCTCAAAAGTCACCTTCCTGAGTACTTCCTTAGCAGCCTGGTGACTAAGACTGTGTTTTAGTTTTAAGACTGCTGAGGGCCTGGGTTCAATTCTTGGTTGGGAAACTAAGATCCCACAAGCAGTGTGGTAAGAAAAACACACACACACACACACACACACACACACAAAACCAGCCACCTCCTCCCTGAAATCTTTCCTGATTGCCTGCTTCATGGGGGTGGAGTTTGATTACTTCCCCGTTGATTCACAGCATTTTCTATTTGCCTCTATTAGCACTTGCCTGACTGGGCTGGCACAGAACAGGAACTGAATGGATGCTGAGTGACTGAGCGAGTTCTGCCTGTCCAGCAGGACATTCCCCTGTTGTCAGAAACTAGGGCCACCCACTTGGAGCCCATCCCAGATTAGAGAATGTATATCATTTATGGTTTCCAGGTCCTGCCTCCACTTTGTTATGTCTCTCTAAATCCATGTATCTAATGAATACAAAGTTCCAGTTTTGTTAGATGCCACGGTGTGGAAGGAGTACAGATAGCTGGTAAAATGGTTCTTTGGGACACTATTCCACCACCCTCTTGATCTGTTGGCTTTCAAAATAAAGTTGCTGTTCCTTGCCCCTACAACTCATCTCTCGATTTATTAGCCTTTCAGGTGGCAAGCTGCATGAGCTTGGGCTTGGTAACAAAAACAGTTTTTAAAGTGGTTAGATCTTGACATTCCAGCTCTCTACTGATCTACATGGCAGAGTAGAGGCTCAGTAATATTTTGCTAAACATTTGTTCTAACCAGGAAAGTGAAAGTGAAAGTGTTAGTCATTCAGTAAGCAGTGTCTGACTCTTTGCAACCCCATGGACTGTATAGCCTTCCAGGCTCCTCTGTCCATGGAATTCTCCAGGCAAGGTTACTGGAGTGGGTAGCCATTCCCTTCTCTAGGGGATCTTGCCAACCCAGGGATCAAACCCAGGGTCTTTTGCATTGCAGGAAGATTCTTAACTGTCTAACCAGGAAAGAGGGTTAGCAAGTGGGCACAGCAGAGAGACAATACATATGATGAAGGTTGCATATTAAGGTTTCATTGAGAAGATTATTGACATGACTCACTGTCCACAAGACCAAGGTCAGAGGAATTCTCAGTGGTTAGTACTCTGCACTTCCACTGCAGGGGCCTAGGTTCAATCCCTGATTGGGGAACTAAGATCTCTCATACTGCAAAGCCGAAAGAAAGAGAAAAAAAAGAAAGGACCAAGGTCAGGACAAGCATTCTCAGTTCAGTTCAGTTCAATTGCTCAGTCGTGTCCGACTCTTTGTGACCCCATGAATCACAGTACGCCAGGCCTTCCTGTCCATCACCAACTCCCAGAGTTCACTCAGACTCATGTCCATTGAGTCAGTGATGCCATCCAAACATCTCATCCTCTGTCGTCCCCTTTTCCTCCTGCCCACAATCCCTCCCAGCATCAGGGTCTTTTCCAATGAGTCAAATCTTTGCATGAGGTGGCCAAAGTACTGGAGTTTCAGCTTCAGTATCAGTCCTTCCAATGAACACCCGGGACTGATCTCCTTTAGAATGGACTGGTTGGATGTCCTTGCAGTCCAAGGGACTCTCAAGAGTCTTCTTCAACACCACAGTTCTTCAGGTCTTCGGCCCTCAGCTTTCTTCACAGTCCAAATCTCACATCCATACATGACTACTGGAAAAACCGTAGCCTTGACTAGACAGATCTTTGTTGGCAAAGTAATATGTCCACTTTTCAATATGCTATCTAGGTTGGTCATAAGTTTCCTTCCAAGGAGTAAGTGTCTTTTAATTTCATGGCTGCCATCACCATCTGCAGTGATTTTGGAACCCATAGGCTGTCCAGTCAAAGGAATGGGTAACAAGAGAATTTGCAAGAGTTTCAATGAGAAGAAAGAAGAGAGGTGACAGAATAGGAAATTGTAATCAGAAAAGGGAACTGTAACTTCCAGGGAATGACACTGTGCCATTTGATAACAAGGTCCAGGTAGTGACAAAGTTTGCGTATAGTTCAGTGGAAAAGAAATGAAAACTTCAGGAGGTGTGAGGCAACAGAGAATTGTAAAGTCAGGCTCTTCACCTGGTGAGGCCTCACTGAGAGAAACGATTGCCTCATATTTGGGGAAAGGAAGGTAAAGAAGGGAGGAGACGGAGAAGATAAGCACACTGCAAAAAAGCAAAAACAAAAAACAAAACACTTGGAGCAGAAAAGCACATTCCTGCGCTAGAAAAGTAGCAACATTGCGAAAGCCCAGGCAGCCGGATGCTATAGACTCCAAGAGAGAAGAGGATGGTCCGAGGGAGGGGTGTGAGCTATTTTGTTAATCTTTGCATTTCCTGCAGAAACCACCACATTTCTGGCACATAGTAAGTCTTGGTAGAGCTTTGTTCAACTCCATTATGGTAAAATTACTTCATCCTCCTGTGAATGAGAAGTTATCTTTGTTATCTTTGGGAAGTTAATTTTTGAAGAATCTCCAAGTATCCAGAAGAACATATTCATTATTCTAAAATACTTTTTTTCCCCTTTTTGTTTTTGGTTTGGTTGATAATAACTTATTCATTTAAAATTATAAAATAATATACATCTAGAACTTAAAGAATATACTTAGAAACAACCAACCAAAGCCAAACCCTTAAAATCTCATTCATCAGTGATTTTTGTTTTCTGGGTTTAAATTTTTAAAGTATATTTATTGTTACATGTTGTAGATATTTTGTGTTGTTTTCACTAGACATAGTGAATATTTTCCTATGATAACAAATATGGCTCTTTCATCTCAGTTTTAATGCGCATATTGGTCTATTGTCTGGGTGTGCTATCATTTTCTTTCTCAGACTCTGATGTTTTCAATTTTTTGTTTTGCTTTGTTTGCCATTACAAACTGTACTGTTACAAACATCCTAGTATTTAAAATCTATGTGGAAAATGGATTATTTCCTTAGGCTAAATTTCAACTTGAATTACTTGATTACAGGTTTGACATATTTTAAGTCTTCTGATATATATTGTGAGGTTTCTTTCCAGAAGGTTGTCCCAATTAGTATTTCCACCAGAAAGTTCTATCTGAGAGTGCTTACTTTTCTAAATCATGTCCAACAGAGCCCTAGTGGTTTTTATTCCATTTTTTAAAAAAAAATTTGGGTCAGTGCAAGAAAGTTAAAAGTAAATTTTTTAAATTTGCTTTTAAAACTGAATCTAAACTTTTTCTCACAGACTTATTGGTTATTTGTACTTCTTTTTATAAAACGGTGGTAGTGGTGAAGTCGCTCAGTCGTGTCCGACTCTTTGCGACCCCACAGACTGTAACCTACTAGGTTTCTCTGTCCATGGGATTATCCAGGCAAGAATACTGGAGTGGATGCTTGTTCATATATTTTATCCATTTTCCCCACTGGGGTGTTTTTCTTTTTAAATGAATTGATGGCAAATAGTTTGGCCTAGCTTGTTTCTCAAAATCCTAAAAATTAAAAAAAAATGTACATTTTTTATTATCAAAAAGTTTTAATATATACAAGAGTAGAGAGAATTGCATATGAAACTCTCATGAAACCCCTCATCAACTCAAGGCCCAGATTCAACAATCATCAAGTCCTTATTAATCAATCTTGTTTCCTTTTTTTTTTTTGGCAGCAAGTTTTCAACATCATCTCATTTCATCTATAAATTAATTTCAGTATATAGAAGATTAAAAATTATGTGGTCAAATCACTAACTTTTTCCTATGTGGTTTCTGCCTTTGGTATTTTGCTCAAAGATATATAAATCTTCATCTGTATTTTCCAGCTGTCTTTTGGTTTCCTTTTAAAAAAAGTCTTTGATTTTTTTCATCTATCAGAATTGAACTTTATCTTTTTTCAAATACATAGCTAATTGCTGTAATAAGTTAGTATAATCTTACCAATTTGAAACATCAAATTTATTACATGTGAAATATTCACAGACAGCTAGATCTGTCTGGTTTTATGCCAATATTACTGTTTTTTTTAGTATGTCCTTAACATTCATTATTGTAAATTCCCTGGAATAACACTACAGATCAATCATTCATGGACAGTTTTGATGTGCAGCTATCTGAACTTCAAAAAAAAAAAAAACCAATGTTAAAATTAAAGCCATATTGTTCATTATTACCACAAAACTAAATTTGCAAGCTCAGTATACAAAAGGCTGTGACTTCTCACTTCCCATTAAAAAAAATTCACTTCTATAACCTATTACATGTTTGCACATGAAACAGCATTTAGAGATTATTAGAAATTGAATTCCAATAACCAGTTAAGTCTGTTTAGAGTTCCTATTATGCGCTAGGACATAAGGTTTTATGCTGATTGTGCAGAGGAAACAAGTTCTTATCTTCAAGCAGCTCATCAAGTCCAAATTCTGAGATGGATTTTGGGGACTCTGGCCCTCCCATTAAGAATCCGTGAATAGAAGACTAGTAAGAAATGTAGGTCTGAGGACATAATCATCCATGTGAAGAATGGACTGTGGAAGCACCTATCTGTGGGTGGTGGGTGTTTGATTTCTCTCCATCCTTATTTCTCTGGTGCTTTCTCAGCATTTCATGGGTCTCTGAGCTCTCCCCAGCTGGGGCTCCAGTGACCTCATTTACAAGGCTCTTGATAAGAGCCCTCAGGCTGAGAGGTTCTGGGAAAAAGATACTTCACCTCCAAAAGCTTTCAGTTGAATGGCAGGCCCTTACCCTAATGAGCACTGGCTCAGATTTCCCAGAATGGCTGCAGATGTAAACTATGCTATCTTCAAAATTATCGGCTTGATTTTCTTTACTTTTCTAAACGATTTGTTTAATAGATATCTCCTCAAAAAACTACCCCATCTTTAGTCATACTTTAATAATTTTTTTAAAAGAGGAAAAAGCAGCCATAGCTATTCCACTGTTATCAACAAAATATTCTTTGACTTTATTGAGAAAGCAGTTAAGAACAATGTTTGGATCTTTCATTTCTATTTCCTGAATCAGATTTCTAATTATTGCATTAGGCTACAGGTAACAAAATACTCAACTATTAATACAGTTACATAAAGTGACTTATTGTTCTCATTTAACAAGAAGCTCAGGGACTTCCCTGGTGGTCCAGCGGTTAAGACTTCAGCCTTCCTTCCAATGCAGGAGGTGCAGGTTTAGCCCCTGGTTGGGACAAAAACCCAAAATACAAAAGAGAAGCAATATTGTAACATTCAATAAAGACTTAAAAACAAAGTAAAAAGCCCAAGTGAAGGCAAAGCTGGGCAGTTGTTTAGCATGTCCTGAAGGGCCTAGACTTTTCTCTTTCTACTCCACCATCTTCAACTGTGAAATTCACTCTCATTGTGGCAAGGTGGCTCTCATAGCTCTAGTAATAATAATGCCAGCAACCCAAGTGGGAATTAAGAGACAGGAAAAGAGAAGCATGCCAGATGAGTTCAGTTCTGTTAAGTTTTTCTGGAAGCTCCAAAAAACACATCACCTAAAGACTATTGGCCAGAACTGTATCCTGCGGCCATCTTCACAGCAGGGGAGGTCAGGTGACTATGCGTTTTATCTGAGAGCATTGTTGCCCAGAACAAACCTGATCACTGTTATTAACAGCAAGAAAGATGGGGAGAATGCCACAACTCCTTAGCCAGCAGACATGTGTAGTCTATTCCTAGGGGGATGCTGGCATGGACTTGGGCTTCTTTGTGTCTTTCTCAAACCCTGACAATACTGTCTGAAAGAGAAGGAATAACCTTGGTCTTGATGTACTCACTAAACCACTCACTCATTCTTTAATTGATGATTTAATTAATATTTTATGAGCATCTTCTTTGAGGCATGGAGGAAACAGTGACCAAAACAGACATCATCCTAGCCTTCACAGAGCATTCAGTCCTAAATTTAAAGAAAGAAAAATAAAACAGGGCACTCTTTTTTTTCCCCTCTAATTTGGTCATGTTGCTCAGCTTGTGGATTGAACCTGGGCCCTGCAGTGAAAGTGCCAAGTCCTCACTACTGGACCACCAGGGAATTCCCAGGGGTCGATGTATCTTCGATATCTTTACCTTCCACTGTAACAACCATACGCTTCAGTTTTGAAGCATAAATATCCTCTGATGGTCAGTGAAAAATGCTGACACAAGTGGGGTGATCTTGAGCAACTCAGAATCAGGCAGACTGATCTGGAAGAAAAATCCAATGTGCAAAAGGCCAATATTAATAATAGAGATCAGTACATTTAACTACTTGGAATACTGTTCAGGTTCCTGACCCAGGATAGCTTAGCAGGATGCAGAGTTATTCTGTGTAGCAAATCGTTCAGTGAGCTTGTTGAGGGCAGGAGGAGCTGTCTCAGCCACCTCTGCATTCCGCAGATCGGCTTAGTGACCAGCTCATGGTAAGTACTTAGTAACTATGTCTGCTGACCCAGACTCAAAGTTTTACCTTTCACTACTAAAATGCAGGAAGAGCCAAACAGACATTCTTTAAGATCAAAGTGATCAGTTAGTAATCCCTGACCTTTGAAAATATATTTGTAAATATACAGGGCAAATTTATTCTTCCTGGGCTACATGTTGAAGTTCTGCAACCAGTATGCCAAGGCAGGCTGCCACCTTTGTTGTGGGTGTGAGAGGTGTGGCAGAGATATTAAGCTCTCCCTCCTGGGGAGGGGCATTGTGTTGAGGGGCTACATAAATTTGACTATGACTGGAGGAGGCATGAGGTGAGAAAGTTGGGGGGGCTCTATTCTACAGCATACACAAAAACTTTGGTTTGGGGGTAAAACTTCACCAAGTGTGAATAACTTAAAAATAGACTTCAAATACATAGTCTGAACCATCTTCGTCAACCAGATTTTCTTTAGCTAACTTTTTGGATAGCTCAAAAACATCTAAAAATCACTTTTGTGAAGACAGTCTTTTGAAGCCAGGTCGGAAGGTTACTGGAATCAGTATGGGCAAATTCATTTAAAAGAGGGTCTCAATTTAATATTCCCACAAACCTGAACTAACATACCGTCCAGGGAAATAAATACTCTTTGAATCCACCTCTGTGTAATCTTCTAAGAGGATGAAAATAAAAACCAAGCTTTTATTTACTTATGTATTTATTGATATTACACTGCATGACTCTCCACAAATCCTTTAGGAATATAAATAAACAAATATTTTTCTTTTTGCCTGGGAGCAAGTAGGATTTTAGCTCCCCAACCAGTGATTGAACCTGCACCCCGCCCCCCATCCTGCCTTAACCACTAGACCACCAGGAAAGTCTTCCAAATTCTATTCTAATCTTGAAAAGATTAGGGAGTGACACACTTGGCTAATCATCTTAACTTCCCACAGAAATATCACCACTGAATCAGGATTCAAAACCATTTCCTTGGCTTTTGGGGTTTTGGTTTGTTCTCTCTCTTTTTTTTAATTCACAGGGAAAGTGTTCTGAATCTTCTGCCAATACTCTAATTAAATTGTAAGGTGTTTGAAAGCAGGGACTATCTTCTCTTTATAGCTTCAGCCCAAAAGTTCTAACATCTTAGGTACTGTGAGCATAAGAAACATTACATCAATAGATGCTGAATACAAACAGTATTTTTGTATCCAGTAGCAAGTTATACACCTTTTTAAAAAGGGAAACCTTTCAGAAGATAAAACTTTGGTTTTGGGGCCTTCCCTGGGGTCGCAGAGTCCGACATAACTGAGCGACAACATGTGGCGGTCCAGTGGTTAAGGTTCCAGGATTACAATGCAGGGTGCGTGGGTCCCATCCCTGATTGAGGAAGTAAATACCACATGCTTCAGCTAGCCAAATAAATTAAAAGAAAGAAAGAAAAAAATTGGTTTTGGGTGAAAGGTCACCAAGTGTGAATAACTTTAAAATAGACTTCAAATATTTAATCTGAACAAGCTTTGCTAGCCAAGTTTTCTTCAGCCAATTTCTTGGACAGTTTCAACAACATTTAAAATTCATTTTCGTGAACAAATAATCTTTTCAAACCTGGTCCTGAAGGTTACTGAAATCAGGATGGGCAAATTCATTTAGATGAGAGTGCTCAAAAATGCCACCTTCCACAAAAGCCAGGAGGAAAGTTTAAATTCTCCTGGACATCTGTGAGTTAACACAAGAGACCCAGAGTGGTGATGCTGCCAATTTCCTTGTCTCTAGCTGCCCTGCTGGCAATCAGGAAGGGTATCTCCTGTCAATTCCTGAAAGGGAATTCAGCTGCCAAATCAGGAGGAAAAAGGAAGTTGTGGAAGGCTCTGTGAAATTGGCACCAGAGCCTACTCAGTTTCAAGGTACCGACAGTAATATTTGAAAGAAAAAAAAATCACTTAAAGGTGAGAGCCAAGATTACACAGGATTTAAATCATTGTAAAATCTTTCCTGATTAAGACCATTAAAAGTACTGGATTCCGGAAACAAGTCTAGAGGAACTAGGGCTGTAAAGGACACCTAGTTACCACTAGGAAATCTATTGTCCTTGAGATGAGAAACGACAGTGGCAACGTAGTATAATACTAAATATACAGAGTGGCCCTGTTATAATAGCTGACTTTTATGGACACAGGGATTTACTGAAGGCCCAGTCATGCCCCTAGGAAAGTAATACTGTGGCTGTAGTTTAGTTGGTAAGTTGTGTCTGACTCTTTGTGACCCTACGGACTGGGGCCCACCAGGCTCCTCTGATTCTCCAGGCACGAATACTGGAGTGGGGTGCCATTTCCTACTCCAGGGTATCTTTCCCACCCAGGGATCAAACCTGGGTCTCTGCACTGTCAAGCGAATCCTTTACCACTGAGCCACCAGGGAAGCTCAATGCTGTAGCTACATAGGCAGAAAAAACTCCTGTAACAGGGAGATGCGGCGATCCATCGGCGCTCTATCCTACACCACCAGTTCGCCCAATCGTCCTGAGACTTCGGGAAGAGCCAGCTCAGAAAGCACCAATGGACACAAAGAGCCAAGGATTTCAGGTCAAGTCTCTTTCATTCGTTAACTCTTCAACAAATCCCCAAGAATCTCCACGCATGAGAAAACTTGGATTTAGGGAAGGGAATTCCTGGGAGAGGGGAGAGAGAGGAAGAGTCCGATTCGGGAGTATACCTGCTCCCCTTCCATTGTCCCCACTCTCCACCGTCCCCCGATCGGCCCACGCGCCCCCATGCCAAACCCGGAGCGCTCCGCTGCTCCTGGCCTCTGCGCTCCCGGAAAGGCCCTGTCGGCCTTGTGTCTTGCTTCCCAGGGGGCAAAGGTGCCCGCGTCCCCTCCCGAAACCCCTCTAGGGATCTACCCACCTGCCCCTGCATACAGACCCTAAGCTAGGGCGCCCCCCTGCCCCGGGCGCCTGGGCGTCCCGGGGAGGAGGACGCGCTTCCCAGGCCAGAGCAGGTGCCCGCGCCCCCGCGCGCGGAGTCGGGGTAGGCGGCCGGGCAGCCCCGCCCAGACGCCGGCCCGGCCCGGGTCCCG
>SJYC01049062.1:0-25540 GCA_006408675.1 Madoqua kirkii
TCTCCCGGCCCGCGGGGCCGCTGCTGACCCGCCCCGGCTCCAGCGCCGCGCCCGCCCGGGCGGCCCCGCCTTCCCCTTGCGCCTCCCCGCCCCCTCCTCCAGCCGCCGGGCGGGCGGGCCGCAGCCGCCCTCCGCTCGCCCGCTCCTCGCCGCGCGCCCGCCCGCCCTCGCTCCCCAGCCGGCCTGCCTGCCTGCCTGCCGTGCCGGCGGCGGCGGCGGCGCGCTCCAGCCGCCCCGATGCCCGAGCCAGGCCCCAGGATGAACGGCTTCTCGCTGGGCGAGCTGTGCTGGCTCTTCTGCTGCCCGCCCTGCCCGAGCCGCATCGCCGCCAAGCTGGCCTTCCTGCCGCCCGAGCCCACCTACACGGTGCTGGCGCCGGAGCAGCGCGGCCCCGGCGCGCCCGCTCCGGCCTCGGCCGCTTCCACCTCCTCCGCCTCCGCCGCGGCCCAGCCGGCGCCGCAGCAGCCCGAGGAGGGGGGCGCGGGGCCCGGCGCGTGCACCTGCACCTGAGCGAGCGCGCCGACTGGCAGTACTCGCAGCGCGAGCTGGACGCCGTCGAGGTCTTCTTCTCGCGCACCGCCCGGGACAACCGGCTAGGCTGCATGTTCGTGCGCTGCGCGCCCTCCAGCCGCTACACGCTGCTCTTCTCGCACGGCAACGCGGTGGACCTGGGCCAGATGTGCAGTTTCTACATCGGCCTGGGCTCACGCATCAACTGCAACATCTTCTCCTACGACTACTCCGGCTACGGCGTCAGCTCCGGCAAGCCCTCCGAGAAGAACCTCTACGCCGACATCGACGCCGCGTGGCAGGCGCTGCGCACCCGGTGAGCCCGGCGAGGATCGCCAGGCCTGGCCGGCCGCTGCTAGGGGGCCGGGCTGGCATCCCCTGGGGGCCTCTGGGGCGGCCTGAGGGGAGAGGGACCCTCCTTCGGGGCTGTGGGCGAACAGAGATTTCCCCCTCCCCGCACACACACGCCCCTCCGCGGCTGTGGTGGCTTCTCTTGTCTTTTCCATCCCTGGCTTTCTTTCACCCCGTTCAAGAACCCCGCCAGCCCTCTGATTCCTGCAGAGTTCAGATTCGCGGGGTTTTGCCTGCTTTGGCACGCCCGGGTGCCCCCGATCTCCCCGGCTGGGTCTTTTGTGGTTCTCGGCACCACAAGTGGCAGTGTGGGCATGCTTAAATACGGGGCAAAGACAACTTGGTTCGCGTTGAGTCTGTGTGAGCCGGCGGCTAGAGGCTGGAGGGCCTCAGGGTGAAGTGACCTTGGGCAAGGCGCGTGAGCTCAAACCTCTTGTTTCCTTCCTTGTAAAGTCAGGGGGCGCGGCGGGACCGCTTCCAAAATACGTTCCGGTTGTAAAGTGCTCAGCGGGGCCATGTCTGGGCGGCCTTGGAGGGAGCTGGAAGGTCGGGTGGTGTGAAGTTGGACTTCTGGGGCTGAGTAGCTGGCAAGGCGATCAAGAAGTTCAGCTGGTGGTGGTGAGCCTGGAATCTTTATCAGAAACTTAGTTTAAAAAAAAACAACAACAAAAAACACCCCAAGAGGAGTTTGAATCTTGTGCTTAAAGGGCTTGGGGAATCTCTTGACCTTGAATTAGCATTCACAGGAGGACTAGGAAGTGTTTATTGAGGGAGTCTTTTATGTGCAAGGCACAAACTGGGGGCTTGGTTTTGGGGCTAGACATAGTAAGACCAGCAAACCAAACTTGAGTTTTAGTCTCTAGTTACCCAAAAGTCGGGTAAGTGGGCAAGTGACGTCCACCTGTTTGTGCTCCAGTCTGGGTATCTGTGACTTCACCCCAGCCACCTAGTAGCAGGGTGGTGAAAACACCTGAGGTCATGTCTTCTCTGACGTTGGATTGCTTCAGATGAAAGAGCCCTCAGAATAGGTATAATTGGCACTGTTAAGCTACTGACAGGTGTAGTCGTTATCAAAAATGTGTTTGCCTGGCACTTGCAGACTGCCAACGTTAGTGATTTTTGTCCTCATTCCTTTTCATGCATATGTTCATAAATTATTCTGTGCTTTTCTGGGAAAATGGTCTATCCAACAGGAAAATACTTAGGATTTCATACGTTGCTTATTCACATTCTTCTCTAAGTCTTGAAGGACTTCATTTGGATGCAGCTTTTTGAAAGTGATTTAGGCTGAGGTTGTACAATTCTTGAGACCCCTATGGACTCTAGCCCACCAGGCACCTCTGTCTATGGGAGTCACCAGGCAAGAATACTGGAGTGAGTGGGTAGCCATTTTCTTCTCCAGAGGATCTGCCTAATCCAGGGATTAAATCTTTGTCTCCTGCATTGGCAGGTGGATTCTGAGCCACCAGAGAAGCCCCCGAGTCAGAATCCTCAAGTAGTTAAGAAGTCACCTGTTTCAGTAGAGTTTCACATACATGTTTGTCACACACGATCTAGTGGCTGCTGTTGGTCAAGGTATTAAAATTAAGGGCTGGCGTTAGATCTTCTTAAAGTGAAACATAATACCACCTTGAGTAGGTTATTTGGTGAAATTTCTGTAGAACACTGTTCCTATATGTAAGTGTCAGATTAGAATGAAATCTTTTTCAGACATGAGGCAAATCCTTTGCCCTGAATATGCAGGTGTGTCTGTGTTACAAGACACATGAGACATAATTATTTCCCGGAGACATGTGTCATATGTAATTTAATTATGGGCATGGCTTTGGGTAAGGTTAAATTTTGAATTGTGTGATGGGGTGGTGGTAGTGGTAAAGAATCTGCCTGCCAGTGCAGGAGACATAAGAGATGTAAGTTCAACCCCTGTGTTGCTGGAGGAGGGCATGGTAACCCACTCCAGTGTTCTTCCCTGGAGAATCCCATGGATAGAGGAGCCTGGTGGGCTATGGTCCATAGGGTCCTGAAGAATCGAACACAAGTGAAGTAATTTAGTACACACAGACACAGCGCAGAGCTGAGCACATAGATCACCTTTGCTCGGAATTTGTTTAGTTTTATGCCAGAGCTCTCATCAAGGTTGATTTACTCACCTGTTAAATAGGTTAGAACTTAAAGGCTAAATGACAATCTTAGGATTTGAAGAAACCTTACACACCTTGTGCTTTTCAAACTTTTTTGATTGTGACCCTGCAAGAAGGAACACACTTTACGTTTTGCGTCTAGATCTAGCACACATACACAGTTCAGTTCAGTTCAGTCACTCAGTCGTGTCCGACTCTTTGCAACCCCATAAATCGCAGCACACCAGGTCGCCCTGTCCATCACCATCTCCCAGAGTTCACTCAGACTCATGTCCATCAAGTCAGTGATGCCACCCAGCCATCTCATCCTCTGTCGTCCCCTTCTCCTCCTGCCCCCAATCCCTCCCAGCATCAGAGTCTTTTCCAGTGAATCACCTCTTCACATGAGGTGGCCAAAGTATTGGAGTTTCAGCTTTAGCATCAGTCCTTCCAAAGAACACCCAGGACCGATCTCCTTCAGAATGGACTGGTTGGATCTCCTTGCAGTCCAAGGGACTCTCAAGAGTCTTCTCCAACACCACAGTTCAAAAATCATCAATTCTTCGGCCCTCCATATATATGAAGCAAATGTCTCGCAAACAGTAGTTTTGCCTGTGAGCACCACACATGTGGACTATGTTTTGTTTTCTTTTTCTTTTTTTAAGAAGAAAAAGAATGCAGGCTGAAAGGACTAAGTTAGTTTACCTTCTCATTTATGGACACTGTCTTTATGCACCCTCATTTGACAGAGGCTCAAGGAAGATCAGGAAGGTCTCCTGATTGCTAGTTTAGGACTGTTTCCACATTACCATGCAGTCTGATTTATCAGATTTCTCTAGAGATGCATATACATGTCTCAGTTATTTTAATAGGCTAGGAGATACTTGACTCTGAAGCTAAGCAATCCCTGAACAGCCTTTCCCCTTGGTCTGCTGTCTGTCGATTTCTGTTCTACTTTGCCTGAAAGATACCCTCTTCTCCACCCATTTATGACTCTGTTCAGGTCATGGCCCTGGCAGCAGTACCTCCCACCACATATACCCATTGTTCTGTGGCTGATTAGCTCAGATCCCCTTTTCTTTCTTAAAATGTTATTTATTTTACTTTTTGCTGTGCTGGGTCTTTGTTGCCATGTGGATTTCTCTCTAGTTGCGGTGCCCGGGCTTCTCATTGTGATGGCTTCTCTTGTTGCAGCTCCTAGGCTCTTGAGCACACGCTCAGTAGTTGTGGCACGTGGGCTTAGTTGCTCCACGTCATGTGGGATCTTCCTGGATCAGAGATTGAACCAGTGTCTTCTGCATTGGCAGGCAGATTCTTTGTCAATGAGCCCGCATGGAAGCCCCTCAGGTCCCCTTTTCTACTCCCAGTCTTCATGCCTTCCTTGGGGAACTTCCTGTTTTCCAGTCTGATGAACTAGGCTGTGCAGAACTCTGGAAAGCCAACCCCATCCTAAATCATTTCCATCTCTGCACTTAGGTTGTTCCACTAGGAGGACTGCAAGGCCTTCTGGTGCTCGCCTGGCCTTTTGCTTGGGCCCTTTTCCTGTGCTCCTAGATCTCCATCCCGACTGGATCCTGATTGGGTTCATGAGCCCTTGGTGTTCCTGAGCAGGTGGTCCTGTTCCTTCACCTGCACTAATCACATTGTGCTGCTGTTTCTCGTTGTTTAACCTCATCCTACTGAGTTGGAAGTTCCCTGAGGGCAAGGACTTCCTGTCTTATGTTTTCCCAACAACAGGCAAAGTGCCTTAAGGTAATAGGAACTCATTAAATATTTGTTTAGTGGTTTGCACATATGGGCACCCGATGAATAAATTAAATAGATTCAAATTTTCCTAATTTTCTTAAAATAAGTTGCATCTGTTTTACCTCTAGGATCTGGTATCCATGGGCATAATCATAGGCAAAGAAAGGGGTTACAATGTATTGGCTCAAAAAAAAAAAAATTGTACTGGCTCAAGGTCTGATCCACTTTGTATCCACTATCTCTCATGCTTGCAACCTTGAAGCATCTCTGTTGAACAACAGAGTAACAGTAACCCTTCTGTATTTCTCTGCATCCTTTCTCCATGCTGATTGGCCAAAATGTTTGCTTGGGTTTTTCAAGAGGTTATGGAAAAATCTGAACAAACTTTTTGGCCCACCCTCTCTGCATGCTCTAGCATGGGTCCAGTCCTTCATGGAGGACTTCAAACACAATCACTGCCTGGTGTTTCCATAGGTAAAGGTAGCACATCCCCTAAGTAAGTAGGCAAGTCATCTAAAGTAAGGGTTTGGGGAGGAAGTAAACTAGAAGGCAAGAAAGGTGACTCATTGCTAGCTGGGCAAGAGGTGATTATTTTAAGCATTTGAAAAATGACTGAAACCTGTGTAGAAGAGGTTGGATTTGAAAGGAGGGTATAGACTGAGCTTAGAAGAAAGAAGCTGATGTCTTATATAGTTCAACTGCTGTAGCAAAGTACCGTGGAGTGAGTGGCTTAAAAGCAACACAATTTATCAGTGCTGGAAGCTGAAAGTCTTGAAATCAGGGTGTCAGCATGGTCAGGCTCTGGCAAGAACCCTTTTTCTGGTTGCCAGCTTCTTGTTAAGTCCTCACAAGGTGGAAGAGCCAAGGGAATTTTCTTGGGCTGGTTTATAAGGACTTCCCTGGAGGCTCAGTGGTGAAGAATCTGCCTGCAATGCAGGAGACCCAGGTTCGATCCCTGCCTAGGTCAGGAAGATCCCTGGAGAAGGAAATGGCAACCAACTCTAGTATTCTTGCTTGGAGAATTCCATGGACAGAGGAGCCTGGCAGGCTACAGTCCATGGGGTCACAAGAGTCAGACACGACTGAGGGACTAACACTGTTACTTTTTGTAAGGGCACTGATCCCATTGGGTTTCACTCTCAAGACCTAGTCACCTTTCAAAAGCCCCACGTCCCAAAACATCACCCTGGGGGTTAGGTTTCAACAGATAAATTTTGGCCGTGGGACACGTGCTTATACTCACATACACATAGACACTGTTCAGCCTACGGGCAGTTGGTATTGGAACAGTGAGAGAGACAGTGGAGAATCTCAGCATGGTGGAGACCTTGTTGGACATGTTTTACATTTGAGTTACTGATGCCCTTTACAAGCATGCTGTGCAGCCAAGCAATTGAGGGAGTGAATTGGAGTCACTTAGAAATATCTGTAGAAAGGACACTATGAAAGTCATTGTAACCTCATTGGAGGGCAGTGTTGTAACTTGGGTTGGGGGGAAGGGGAGTGATTAATCTGTGCAGGAAAAGCTGCCTGTTGGTTAAGGTGGGATTAAGTAGGCAGATTAAGCCTCCTCAACACGCATCCATTTTGGATGTGAGCAGCTTTAGGCTGCAGAATTGGGGCTTGTGATTCAAGAGGGAGTGAATCAAAATCAAGCTGATTTGAAGGTGTAAACCCAAACAAGCAAATAACTCAAGGAATGAGGTGTAAGTAAAGCGGGGAGAATTTTAGCTGAAACATTTTCATCTAGCGAAACAGGAAAGTAGGGGCATTTGTAAGTCAATTTGTTGTTAGTGTTTACCATCACCATCTACAGAAGTTGCTTCACGCAAAAACTGTGGAGGAGAGGCATTTAGTAACATTGTCAGAGAAAGCAATGCTGAGAGAGGAAGGTAAATAAGAATTTTCAGAAAATTGCCTGGTGGCTCAGTGGTTAGGACTCTGTACTTGTACTGCAGGGGCCCAGGTTTCACCCCTGGTCACAGAACTAAGATATTGCAAGCAGAGATGCTGAGGGGAAAAAGGACTTACGGTGTCTAGGTACAAACGATTAGTTGCTTAGTTGTGTCCTACTCTTTGCAACCCCATGGACCAAGCTCCACTGTCATGGAATTCTCCAGGCAAGAATACTGGCGTGGGTTGCCATTACCTTCTCCAGGGGATCTTCCTGACCCAGGGATCGAACTTGGGGCTCCTGCGTTGCAGGTGGATTCTTTATGGTCTAAACTGTGACAAGTTACAAGACTATTTCCCTTCACTCATTCCTTCTTTCAAGGAATGAGCCATTAACCGTCAAACACACATATATTGATACTGCACTTATACTGGCCACTAAGATAGTTTCCCTTGCCTATTGTTAATGTGAAACTTTCTTTTTTGTGTGAGATGGATTAGATTTTAGAGAAACTTTAAATGTGTAGCCATGTGTTGCCCTTTTGTAACTTTTCCCTTTGTGATTGAAAGGACCATATAATTGGAAAATCTCTGTCTTGGGAAGACTGTAATGGATACCCTCAGGTAGTGGGATCTTGAAACGCACCCGCTATTGGTTGTGGATGTTGTTTACATTTATGAGTCAGGATGGATTTCTCCTGGGAAGAGCCAAACAGTGACTAGTTTCCCAAGCAGATAAAAGTTAGCTTTGTGCTCAGTTTTCTCAGAGGGAATTCTATGGTACGATGAAAGGAAGAATGCTCCTGTTTCTACCTTAGTTTCACTGATTAGGGACAAAGTAAACAGAATGTGCTGTGATTGGTGTGATACGTGAATGCACAGTGATCTTCCTAGAATGGAAGTAGAATAGCAGCTTGACATTCAAGGTAGTCAGTGTGCAAATATCCCACGAATAAGCATGTAACTCTTAAGAGCAGCCTGTTGAAGCTGACGCAGGTGCAGTGTGTTTCTGTGGTTTGCTGTGGCTCCATCCCCTCCTCCAGTGCTCTTGGACGGTACCTGGTTCTTCAGTCTGCCCTCCCCGATCCGTCATTGCTGGGTTTCTGTCTAGCACAGCCAGATTCTGAGTTGTCATCCTTATCCCACTAAACCTCACTTTCCCACGCCTTTTTTTTTTTCTAAAATATTTACCTATTTCTTTGGCTGTACTGGGTTTTGGCTATGGCATGCAGGATCTTTGTTGTAACCTGTGGGATCTTAGTTCCCCGACTAGGGATCAAACCCAGGCCTCCTGTATTGGGAACTCAGAGTCTTAGCCAGTGAGCATCAGGGAATTCCCTCCAATGGTTCTATTTTTCGAGGGGTCTTACTTTCCTCTTGTAAGCCAAGTACCAAAGATCTGACAAGCGTTTTCAGTTTCTGTGTTAATGGTCAATTACTCCTTAATGGGCTTCCTCTTCTGAGCATACCTGTTTTTATTTAGGGCAATATTGGAGGCTCAACCTTACCTAAAATTCAGTCTGAAAACTCTCCTGGTACAATGGAATATTGATGGAGGCCTTCCCCGCACCCCCCTTTTTTTCCCTTGAAGTCATTTGAGTGATACTATCCTGAGGTCACTTAGAGGAAATTCTTAACATCACTCCCAACCTTCTGCTGCTGCCTGCCTTTCTGTCCCTCTCTCCAAATTAATAACTACTCTACTCATATGAGGGCTTCCCAGGTAACTCAGTGGTAAAGAACCTGCCTGCAGTGTGGGAGACCCAGTTTCAATCCCTGGGCCAGGAAGATCCCCTGGAGAAGGAAATGTCAACCCACTCCAGTATTCTTGCCTGGGAAATCCTATGGACAGAGGAGCCTGCAGGCTACACTCCATGGGGCCTCGAAGGAGTCAGATATGACTTAGCAACTAAACAACAACTACGCATATTAATAACCCCATGTAAGACTCCAGAATGTGCCTTCAGGGATTGCACTGTTCATGGAGGTGGCAGACTTAGTCTATCTACTGGATTTTGCTTAACCCATGTTGAGGCCATACTTCTGCTCCACTTTAAGAAGCCTTGGGTACAAGAATCTGAAGTCTCAACACAGCTGTATTTAGGAGATCATTATTTGTGTATTAGAATGATCTCCCCCTGCCCCCCAGGATTGCTTTAAATAATAGGCTCGCTGATTCATAAAAGCTTTAATTTGCAAAAGTGAGATGAACTCAAAACCTTTTGAACTAGGGAAATTAGTCTTAATTCCAAGTCCCTCTAATCCGTGTTGTCACCTTGCACAGGGAGGCACTCCACACTCCTGAACTTTACATTGCATTGTTTTCAAAACAAGGGCTCGACTACAGTACATTCCCTACATACGAACCGTTACGCTGGGAACTTTCAAAGATGCGAACATGCATTCCATCAACCTCAGGCATGAATGACCTCTCAGCTTGTCCTCCGTCTCCTATTGCTGATGACCCTTCAGCTCTACCGTCTCCCACCTCCTTTCTGTCTCTCGATGCCAGCCCTTGTGTGCAGCTGTTGTACTCTGCTCTTGTACTTCTCAAGGTACTGTACTGTAAGGTTTAAATGTCTTGTTTTTTGTGTTTTTTGTGTATCATTTGTGTGAAGAGTGTCATAAACCTAGACAGTACAGTACTATATAACCGATTGTGTTAATTGGGTACCTAGGCTGACTTTGTTGGACTTATGAATGCTTTCCGGAAATGGAACTTGTTCATATGTAGGGGACGTACTGTACATGTCTTCTGAGGTGCCTTCTTAAAGGCTGTGTTTTGTGATTTTTAAGGGAGAGTACCGAATGTTTCTGAGTTTGCTTCTCTTGACTACACTGAGAAACGTGGTGGACTCTGTCTCTGCAGTGCATCTCAAGCCTGGCTGCATCTCAGCAGCCCTAGGCAGATATTTTTCGTGTGTATGTGTGTGTGTATCTAGACATATGCATGTATGTGTCTGTGTGTGTACATGTATAAGGGAACATGAATTCACATGGGTGTGCATATGTGTATGCTTGCATGCAGCCTCAGTTGAGTTGCACTCGCCTAGAGACTGTGGTTAGGGATTGGACTCTTCAGCTCCATGGACTGTAGCCCACCAGGATCCTCTGTCCGTGGGATTTCTCAAGCAAGAATACTGGAGGGACTGCAATTTCCTTCTTGAGATCTGTTGACTCAGGGATTGAACCTGGGTCTCCTGCATTGCAGGCAGATTCTTTGCTGTCCCTGCCACCAGGGAAGCCCTCATTGGTTAAGACTTGAAGAAAAATGAATGCTAGGGAAGATTTTTTTAATACACTTATATAGTTGGTTTTAGTCAAAGGTCTTTGGTGGCCAGGAATCCACTTGTGTGGACCATGTGAGAGCACACAGCCACGCTCATACTTGTAGGATTTGTGAGCCTCATGGGGACTGAAGCTGGGGACTCGGAAGCCATCAAGACCCTGGATTCTCACCCTCTCAGCTTCCTCTTTCTGAGCTGGTGTCTCCCATCTCCTCTCTGCATTCCTGCTCCTTCTTTCTATAACTAACCGCTTCATGCTCCTGATCGCTGCATATCACCTCACCACCCCCAACCCAGCTGTGCTTACTGCCTTCCCTCTCCCCACTCATCTGCCCAGGAGCCGGCCTCCCTCTGGCTTCTAGACCCCTCGTTCCCATGCTTGACTCCCCTGTTGTACTCCAGGATGGTAAGGCTGGGGCTGAGGCTGTGTAAGTGGACAGGGCTCCTCCCATGGGGATGAGGTGAGGCCATGGCCAGGACCATCAGCTGGCACTTGTGGGCCTCAGTGAGTCCTGCCCCAACTAGAGAGTGTTGTGCGGGGCAGTCTCCACTCTCTACTCAGCCCCTGTGTGCCCCATCGTGCATCTGACCAGAGAGCATGGGCCTTGAAGAACAGATCATAATTAATAGACCTTAAACCAGGTCAGTGAAGCAGTGATGTGGTTGCCTTGTGACCAGCCTGTGGCTCCCTCTCTGAGCCTGGGAATGGAAAATTGTGGACCTATAGGACTCTCCTGGCTAGTCACCTCTCTTCTCTCTGCCCTGCAACTGGGGCTGCTGTGCCACGTTGATCTGTGGTGTGGGGACAGAATTCTGCACTGCCCACGGAGCATCCAGAGACAGTGGGTGAAGAAGGGAAAAGAGGGGAGCTCCCAAACTCTGCAGGGTCCCATGGACTCCTGTGTCTTAGGATCAGAAGAGATGCCCAGCTTTGAATGATGGAATGACTTAGTCCTTCATTTAGATGGTTTATAGCCAGAGCTGACTTCTGGCTCTTCTATCAAAGTAGCTCAGGCAATGTTGTCTTAGGGGGAACCTGAAGAGGGCTGTGACTGCATACCTTCACTTTCTCTGACATCATTAATGGTTCCGGGCAGAGATTTTGAAATCAAACAGGTATAAGTTCAGGTCCTGCCTGGGTCACTTATTAACTGCTTGACTCGGGCAAGTTTCCTAACCGTTTTGAACCTCAGTTAAGTTTTACCAGGGTGCAGAGTTGACCACTTCACTCCCTGTCTCTTCAGCATCAGGACTATTTGAGGCTGATTATTTTAAGAAACTGCAGACTGAGGAGAAGCTTTGGAAAGCCCAAGTAGATGTTGTTGTTGTTCAGTTGCTCAGTCCTGTCCGCCAGTTTGCAACCCAATGGACTGCAGCATGCCAGGCTTGCCTGTTCTTCACCAACTCCCAGAGTTTGCTCAAACTGTGCGTTGAGTTGGTGATGCCATCCAACAATCTCATCCTCTGTCGCCCCCTTCTCCTTCCCTCATTCTTTCCCAGCATCTGAGACATTTCCATGTGTAAGGGAAATCTCCATTTGTAAGGGTGTCTTCCAGGCTGCTCCTGGAAGTTGGGGGGAGGTGACCTTCATCATGAATGCAGAGCTCTCATTGGTGCCGAGGGTGATAATTTAATTTGCATCACAACCTCACCTTTGTTTTCTCTGCTTTGCCTTGTGACCTCCTGGAGAGTATCCCACCACCCTCCTCTTTTGCTTTAGCTAAAGAAGGCATTTAAGGTGAGGGCTTCCACCGTTTCAGAGTTACTCAGTTTTCCTGGGTCTTTCCCAGATACATGTGTTATTAAACTTGTTTGCTTTTCTTCTGTTAATCTTTTATCAGTTTAATTATTAACCAGCTAAAGGAGATCAGTCCTGGGTGTTCATTGGAAGGACTGACACTGAAGCTGAAACTCCAATACTTTGGCCACCTCATGCAAAGAGTTGACTCATTGGAAAAGACCCTGATGCTGGGAGGGATTGAGGGCAGGAGGAGAAGGGGACAACAGAGGATGAAGTGGCTGGATGGCATCACTGACTCAATGGACATGAGTTTGAGTTCACTCAAACTTATGGACAGGGTGATGGACAGGGAGGCCTCACGTGCTGCACTTTATGGGGTTGCAAAGAGCTGGACATGACTGAGCGACTGAACTGAAAGAACTTAGAAAGGAAGAAGAGAAAGCTTTCCTGCGCCCACAATGATAACAGTAATATAGTGACAATGATATGTCACATACTCTAGCAGTGTTTTCCACAGTCAGAGCACAGCAGACAGGATGTTTTTGCTGTTTAAGACTCAATGAGCATGAGTTTGAGCAAATTCTGGGGATAGTGAAGGACAGGGAAGCCCGGTGTGCTGCAGTCCTTGGGGTCGCAAAGACAACAAGATCATTGACAGCGTTAATCACCAGATGCTCAGATCGTACTGTAGAGCACATGCTTTTTCGTAGTTGTAGTTTAGTCGTTGAGTCATGTCCAACTCTTTAGGACTCCATGGAGTACAGTACATGGATCGCCATTTCCTTCTCCAGGGATCTTCCCCACCCAGAGATCGAACTTGTGTCTCTTGTTTCTCCTGCACTGCAGTCCTGTTCTTTACCACTGAGACACCAGGGGAGCCCAGACAGGACACTTAGATCAGGTGTTAAGGAAATTCCTCCCTCTCCCGTCTCCAGAGATGTAAATAATACCCTGGTCAAGGGAGCTTGGTGTGTGTGGCTATAAAAGAACTGTAAAGGAGTGTTAGTTTTATTTGTGACAAAGGGGAAAGAGCCTCTCTGAATTTCTTCCTCTAGACTCGAGGATTCTAAGTATCATGCTCTGGCTTTGGAGAGTGGTGTGCGTTAGTATTTTAAATCAGATAGCACTTCATCTACTGAGGTGTTTATATCCCTAAAGGAGATCTTAAAAAGAGAGGAAACCTTACCTGTAATCCAATACCTCACAATTACTTTGCCAACCCTTCCTCTGCTCTCTTCCCTCACCTTGCTGTTTCCAGGCTTAGCTCTCAGTATCGGAACTTGCATTCTGGGTGAAACAAGATATTTCCTCTCTCTCCAGCACTCAGGACATTCTGGTTGCTCTTTATTACTAGGACGACCTTTGATAGATTGTTGTTGCTGTTCAGTCACTAAGTCATTTCCTACTCTGTGACCCCATGAACTGTAGCATGCCTGGCTTCCCTGTCCTTCACCATCTCCTGGAGTTTGCTCAAACTCTTGTCCATTGAGTCAGTGATGCCATCCAACCATCTCATTCTCTGCGTCCCCTTCTCCTCCTGCCCTCAGTCTTTCCCAGCATCAGGGTCTTTTCCAATGGGTTGGCTCTTCACATCAGGTGGCCAAAGTACTGGAGCTTCAACATCAGTCCTTCCAATGAATATTCAGGACTGATTTCCTTTAGGATCGACTGGTTTGATCTCCTTGCTGTCCAAGGGATTCTCAAGAGTCTTCTCCGGCACCATAATTCAAATGCATCATTTTTTTGGTGATCAGTCTTCTTTGGGGTCCAAGTCTCACATCCATACATGACTACTGGAAAAACCATAGCTTTGACTGTACAGACCTTTGTTGGCAAAGTGATGTCTCTGCTTTTTAATATGTTGTCTAATATCAATATATAGAGTTATCTTTATTTCCAAAAGTTGGTCTAGGGACCTGAATGCACAGATTTCCTTCTGAAATATGAATGCTCCCGTGATGCCTTGTACCAGAGATCCCATACTGAGTTTTCAAGGCTCCGTGAATTGGAGCTCATTGATAACTTCCACAATATTGATTTACTTCAGAGTGTTAAAACCATGGCACCATGGTGAAACTGGAAACCTGTTTCCAGAAAGCCTCAGTCATTATCGCTTTCAGTGCTCAGACTAACAGTTAACTGTTGCATGTCATTGATTTGCTGGGTCACTGAAAAGAGTCAGTCACCTCAAGGTTACTTGTTAACCGAGCACTGCCTAAATCCTCAGATGGAAAAGGAATACAAGGAACCTCCGATGCTGATTATTAGTTTGTTCCTTTAGTTTATGTTTTTATATCTAAAAAAACATTTTTTTTCTCTTTTGGCCATGATTCTTGGCGTCTGGGATCTTAGTTCCCTGACTTGGGATTCAGCCATAGTCTGTTGCATTTGAAGTACAGAGTCTTAACCATTGGACCGCCAGAGAAATCCTCAGTTTACATTTTTAAATGGGCAGTTACATTGGAGGAAAAATGCAGAGCAAGCCTTTATTCAGAGTATATTCGCAAAGAGGGAGTTTGCAGACGGTAATTATAACTGCTGGCTAACACCTCCATTATTATGGTTGGTAATCACATGAGAATTCTAACTTACCCAAAACTGTTCTTAGTGATTGTCGTGGACAGAACCAGACCATATGCAGTGATAATTATATTGACTGAAGGTCTGTGATACCAGAACAAGATTCTTATACATTGGTTTAATTTGAGCAACTTGATTTAGCCCTGTTGTCATAAATAATGCAAGGATATTTCAGGATCTCTGAATTCTAGAATTCAGAATTTGGTTGAATTTTTGGTTGCTATGTTATTTAATGATTACTGTTTCTTAACATTCATACCATTTACGTATACATATGTATATAAAGCCATTCATGTGTTAATCATGTCTAAACATTTTATGTAACAGGCCATAAAAATAATTTTTAAACGAACCTCGAGTCATATTTAATTGGGATATTAGGATGCATGATGAAAAGTGTGGACAACAGTGCTCTAGATTTATATGGTTACTTAAGAGCCTTTGGATCTCTTTTCTCAGAATCGTAGGATCTGAGCATGATGCGAAATTAACGGTTTTAGAAGTGACAGTCCTTGGGCACACTGAGCGTCTGATGTGTGTGGGGTGTTTGCCTAGACACTTGGTACGGTCTTGCATTGTTACCAGATCTTCTACAGTACCAGAAAATCTTTAGTTGGCATTTAAAGATGACTGAATACCCCTAGAGAAGTGACTTGCTCCCCCCACTGCCCAACACAGAATTCAGTGCTTTTGTCTAACAGTATTCTGAAGACAAAAACAAAAACAAAAGCCTCCTAAACCAGATGTGTATAAGAGACAGGTAAGATAGTTTGAGCTATCATCCCACTGCAGAGGGTTCCCCATCTCTGTCTCCTTCCCTGAAGTCCTGGGGTTCTGGCTGCTTCAGGTCTGCACCCACCGGCCAGTCCTGTGAGACCTCCGACTCATCATATTGTAATTACAGCTCTTCAGGGCTCTGACCTCTCAGCATACTTTGTTTACCTAGCTCCCAGTTGCAGAGTCCCCACTGGTTCCTTCCTCCCCATCTGTTCATCACCCACAACTATCTATTCTTTTTTCTCTTGCCATCTTGACGATGGGGGCTTGGACCAGAGTGGTAACAACAGAGGTGGAGGGACGGGCTCAGATATGGATGTTTCTTTAAAGGCAGAAGCAGCAATATATGCTGGTGCCTAGTGAGCAAGGAAGTGCGTGGCTGATGCCACTAGAACAACAGGAGACTTAGAGCTGCAGTTGATTAAGGTTGGGGGGGGCCGCGGTGTAAGTAAGTGGTTCAGGATTCGGGGGAGGGGGAGGTCAGGAGTCTAGCATTGGATCCAGTGAGTCTGAGGTGCCTATCAGACTTCTTTTTAAAAAAATAATTTTATTTATATATTTATTTTCATTTTTGGCTGTGCTGGGTCTTTGTTGCTGTGGGGGCTTTTTTCTAGTTGTGGTGAGCAGGGGCTGCTCTCTAGTTGCTGTGCACAGACTTCTCTTGTTACCGAGCAGAGGCTCCAGGACCTGTGAGCTCAGTGGTTGTGGCTCCCAGGCTCCAGAGCACAGGCTCAGTAGTCGTGGCACACAGGCTTAGTTCCTCATGGCATGTGGGGTCTTCCCTGATCTGGGATGGGACACCGTCTCCTGCACTGGCAGACAGTTCTTTACCACTGAGCCACCAGGGAAGCTCTATGCATCAGACTTCTCAGTGGAGATGAAGAGCAGACAGTAGGGTCTAAGTCCAGTTCAGAAATGAAGTTTGGACTGCAGATATATTTGGGAATCGTCCCTTCAAAGAGGGAAAGCAGTTAAACCAAAAACAAGCTTGGGGGAACTGGCATTGTCCCTGGGGTAGCCCTGCCTCTGCCCACCTCCTTGCCAAGGTCACCCTGTAACAGCCTGTTTAGTCCTTTCATCTGGTTTTGCCAGGTCCCTGAACAAACCCAGCATGGGAGGGTCAAATGTTCCTGTGGGTGAGTAGTCTCCCCAGGAGACTTGGGCTTCCCTGGTGGCTCAGATGGTGAAGAGTCTTCCCACAGTGCAGGGGACGTGGGCTTGAGCCCGTGGTCATGGCGTCGCAGAAGAGTCAGACATGACCGAGCGGCTGACAGTCTCCCCAGGAGTCGTCACTGTGGCATCAAGCTGTATCTGTTCTGCTTGCTTGAGCTGTGGCTCTTTGGTTGCTCCCTGTCCCTGGGGAGTGATCACCGATCTTGCCGTCCCTTCTGAGGAACTGGGAGAGCAGCCTGACGGCTCTGAGTTTGCCGAGCTCCCCTAGCAGCCTGCAGAAGGCTCTGCTTGCTCCCGTGTTCTGTGGTCCTCCCAGGGGCCCCCATCATTACCGTCTGCTTCCTGGCTTCTCCCTGGACCATCTTCTGAAAACCCTGATACTGACTCAGATGGACCCAAGTTTACACATCTTGTGTAAAATGTAAGAGTATCGTAGTCACTTCAGCAGGATTAAGTATGGTGAAGATGATGGTTTTAATTTGCATAATCCCTCCGCCAATCTATTTCCATTTATGTTCTCTCTGAAGTGAAAATGGAACAAGAATTTCTTTTCTTTTTTAAAATAAATATTTATTTGTTTATTTGGTTGTGTCGGTTCTTAGGTGTGGAGCTCAGGTTTCAGGGTGTGTGGCAGTCCTAAGGCTTAGTTACCCCATGGCATGTAGGATCTTATTCCCCGACTAGGGATCAAACCTCTGTCCCCTGTGTTGGGAGGCGGATTCTCAATCACTGGTCCACCAGGGAAGTCCTCAAGACAAAAGTTTCTTGGGGACATTTATAGACATCTTTAACTTCTAAATTCCATCCTTGTATTATTTTTGAGTCATTTTCCCATCCTCCCTTTGACTAAAGGATTGCAAGGCTAATTAATTCACACCCCAGACAACTGGAATCTAAATCTTTCAGGACTTGTCTCTTCCCTGAGCACTTCTTTTCTGAAAAGTGCTGCTTGGAATAAAAGACTGTACGTTTATGGGAGAAAAACATGTCTTGACTTTTCTGTGTCTTTATCTGGTATGCCCTTGTCAGGCTAGTACAGGCTGTTCATAATCCACCCCACCCCACTCCCACTGACTGGTCTCCTCTGCACAGCCTTGCCAGCTAGGCAGCCAGCCCTCTCTCTGCTCCCAGAACTCTGATTATACGTCTGTTCTCGCTCTCAGCACCTGGTGTTTGGTTTGCTCTGTCTGACTCCTACAAGAATGTAATCTCCTTGGGACTTCCCTGGCAGTCCAGTGGCTAGGACTCCACAGTAACAATGCAGGGAGTGGGGGTTCCATCCCTGGTCTGAGAAATAAGATCCTGTAAGATGTGACCAAAAAAAAAAAAAAGAAAGAAAAAGGAAGGAGGGAAGGAATGGAGGGAGGGAGGGAGAAGGGAAGAAAGAAAAGAATGCGATCTTTTTGAGGACACAGCCAGACTGACTCTTTTGCTTGCACAGAGACCCCAGTACAACACTCCTTGTGTTGTACCAAAGACCACTGAGTGTCATCAAAGCAGTGAGGAGAATGATTGGGTGCAGGAGGGGATGATGAGTGGGCGGTGTTTTTACTGAGGCCTCTTTCTTTGCAGGTTTAAGATTCAGAGTCTTAATCTCCTTTGCTTGCACCACTGGTTATCTGTGGCCGCCCCAGCTTTCCCTGGAGAAGGGCATGGCAACCCACTCCAGTAGTCTTGCCTGGAGAATCCCATGGACAGAGGAGCCTGGTGGGCTACAGTCCTTGGGGTTGCAGAGAGTCAGACACGACTGAATGACTAACACATACAGCTTCCTGTTGAGGTCTGTCTCCTGAATGGGGTATGAGTATCTACCCCAGCCCAGGGGAGGGAGAGGGGCAACTTGCACCCTGGGGACTGAGGTCCTCCCCACAGCCCACTGTCCCCTCCTTCACATGACTGGCCCTCCTTCTGGAAGACAAAGCTGCCTGCAGGGACCACCCCAAGAAGGGTAACAGGAGTACTTCGAGGTGATATGGGGACGTTTTTCTTTCTTGTTGATGGACCAGGAGTGGATGCAAGTCTACTTGCTGTCAAAGTGCACGTCCCCAGTCCTCCACACACGTACTGATGACCAGCTCATGTTTTTAAAAGACTTGGAGAAGGTGGTTGTGGCTGCTAATGTTGAGGAATATATATCTTTTTCATCTCAGCTGACAATTAAGAGAAAGCAGAATGGGAGAAGAATGTCTGTCCAGTTCCCCTGACTGCCTCCCTGTTGTCTTCATTTCCGCAGGTCCTTGAGACTTCTGCACCAGCTATTTTTCCCCCCTTGCCATTTTTTAAAAAAACTTTATTATGATTGTTGTTGTTTGGTCACCAAGTCGTATCTGACTCTTTGCCACCCCATGGACTGCAGCATTCCAGGCTTCCTTGCCCTTCATTATCTCATGGAATTTGCTCAGATTCATGTCCATTGAGTCAGTGATGCCATCCAACCATCTCATCCTCTGCTGCCCTCTTCTCCTGTTGCCTTCAGGCTTTCTCAGCATCAGAGTCTTTTCCAATGAATGGGCTCTTGGTATCAAGTGGAGCTTCAGCATCAGTCCTTCTAATGAATAGTCAGGGTTGATTTCCTTTAGGATTGACTAAATCAATTTGATCTCCTTGCAGTCCAAGGGACTCTCAGGAGTCTTCTCTTTATTATGATATACAAGGCAAATAAAATATTAAACACCATGTCTGTCTCACCCACCTTCAACTGCTATCAACATTCTGCCATTCTTATAGCATCTGTATACTTCAACCCACGCTCCATCCTTACTCTTTTGTCATTATTTATAATAGGTCTCTCTCTTTTTTGAAGGAAAAGTCTGCATCTTTGAAGTGCACAAATCTTAGCTGTCTGCCTCCCAGTAACGTCTTCTTGCTGTCTGCATCAGCCTGTGATGAGCTCGCTGCAGACACGAGCTTTTCCTGGTGTGCTCTGGTATTGTACCATCTTTGAAGCATGGATTGCCATGTGAGAATAAATTTGAGGAATTTATTAAATAGATTTAATACCAAATATTTATCAAAGGAAAGGTTTTGGAGTCTTGACCCTTGGTTTCAACACCAGTGCTGTAAAGATAGAAAAGTTGAGGACCCCAAAATGTATCCCATTTATCTAGAAATAGTAGGTTACAGTTAATATATATATCTTTTTCCTTTTTTGGCCACACCATGTATCTTGTGGGATCTCATTTTTCAAATAAGATACTGAACCCAGGCTGTGGCAGTGAAAGCCAGGAATCCTAACCACTAGGCCATCAGAGAACCCCCTAAGGTACAGTTAAAAGATCACTGATCTGGAGCTAAGAGATGGGTGGCTTCTAGGCCACCATTGAGATATCCAGTTCCATGGCCTGGAAAGTCAGGTAATGTCTTTGGGCCTCACTTTTTCTCCATTTATAAGAAGGTGGTTTGCATTGAGTGTCAGTTCTGGTTTAACCATCATTCCTGGGTTGTCTGTGTTGTGCTAATCACATTTCACTCAATACATTATTTTAATCATCAACATATCTATAAGGTGGAAACTGTTATCTCCACTTGCAGGAGATCCAGATTCAATCCCTGGGTCATGAAGATCCCTAGGAGAAGAAAATGGCCACCCACTCCGGTATTCTTGCCTAGAGAATCCCATGGACAGAGGAGCCTCACAGCCTACAGTCCATGGGGTGGCAAAGAGTCCGACCTGACTGAGCGATCCACACACAACAAGATTTGAAAACTGAGGACCAGCAGGGAGGAATAACTGGTCCCAGGGGCACATGGAGACACAGGTCACACAGAGACACGGGGTCACACAGGGTCACACGGAGATGAGCCCAGATTATGGACCCTGTCATCTTGACCCTGGACCCTGGGGCTCTGGTTCAGAAATCACAGTACTCTCTGTTACTCCTCTACCAAGGTGATGGGGTAGGGTAAGCATCATCCAAGAGGCTCGAGACTTGTACGTTGGGTTGTGCAAAGAAAATACCAGAACTTATATTTCTGCTTGCTGCTTATTTATTCTTAATTTTTATTGCAGTATAGTTGCTTTACAATGTTGTATTAGTTTCTACTGTATAGCGAGTATGTGCATCTCTCTCTTTTTGGATTTCCTTCCTGTTTAGGTCACCACAGGGTACTGAGTAGAGTTCCCTGTGTTATACAGTCAGTTCTCATCAGTTATCTATTTTATACACAGTAGTATATATATGTTGGGTTTCCTTATGTTCATCCCAGTCTCCCAATTCATCCTACCTTCTTTTCCCACCTCGGTGTCCATACGATTGTTCTCCGTGTCTGTGTCTCTGTTTCTGCTTT
The DNA here is from genome assembly GCA_006408675.1 of Madoqua kirkii. Lineage (NCBI taxonomy): Eukaryota > Metazoa > Chordata > Mammalia > Artiodactyla > Bovidae > Madoqua > Madoqua kirkii. Next base: position 20,466 of record SJYC01049062.1, read on the forward strand.
GCAAATAAGATAATCTATACCATTTTGTTAGATTATTGCTATTTTTCAATGTATGTTTTTGTTTTAAATGTTCATAAGATTTTATAGTGTTTTAAAACATGTATATATAAGTTTTCATACATCTACACACGTACACCAGGAATACACGTTCTCATTTTTAGGAAAAAGGATGCATGATGAAAAGTGTGGACAACAGTGCTCTAGATTTATATGGTTACTTAAGAGCCTTTGGATCTCTTTTCTCAGAATCGTAGGATCTGAGCATGATGCAAAATTAACGCTTTTAGAAGTGACAGTCCTTGGGCACACTGAGCGTCTGATGTGTGTGGGGTGTTTGCCTAGACACTTGGTACGGTCTTGCATTGTTACCAGATCTTCTACAGTACCAGAAAATCTTTAGTTGGCATTTAAAGATGACTGAATACCCCTAGAGAAGTGACTTGCTCCCCCCACTGCCCAACACAGAATTCAGTGCTTTTGTCTAACAGTATTCTGAAGACAAAAACAAAAACAAAAGCCTCCTAAACCTTTGGAAATCAAATGAAAGAAAGAATAGAAATGATTTCTTTCCTATGGAGATGTCCACTCAGGTTCTTTTCAGCACTTGGATTGGATGGTCCTCACTAATTCGCTTTTGTTGTGTGGATCCTGCTAAAGTGAAGGTGGCTGAGGATGAGGAAACAGAACCCTTGATAACTCTTAGGAAGCTCCACGATGCAGAGCAAGGACAGAGCAGCCCAGCAGCCTGGGTTTGAAACCTACCTGTGCGTTTCTTCTGTGACTTGGTCTCCTCTTCTGTAAAATGGGGAAATGATAGTTGTATATGCAGTCGTGTTTGTTATGAGTAGTAAATCAGTAAACATAAAGTGTTTGTATGTAAGTTTGTTCATATGGGTTTTTAAAAATCTGAAAAGAAAGAGGGAAAGGAAAAAGTTTATATCAATAGTAGATATCCTTTATTTAAAGATTTGAAAAATAGCTTACTGTATTTCTAAAGGGGTTTGTAATCTCCAAAGTACTATCACAGACACAGTCTTTGTTCTTGAGAATAGCTCTCTGAGAAAGGCAGGAGAGACAAAGATAGAAGGAAGTGGAGGAGGAGAAAATGACTTACATCACCTGGTGTGGCTGTTAAGTAGCAAGTGCTCAGTTTCGGTATATTTCTTTTGACTTTAAAAATGTTCTAAGTGCTCCCTCTTCAATTTGTTGCCTGTTTTCTAATGATTTTGTCAGCTGTGTGCAAATATTCCAGCAACATAGTCTTCTTATGTTTGATGCCACCCCTCTTTTAAAGACATATAATTTTTAATGTGACCATTTTTTTAAAGTTATTATTGAATTTGTTACAATAGTGCTTCTGTTTTATGTTTTGTTTTTCTGTCTACAAGGTATGTGGGATCTTCGGACCCTGACCAGGTATCGAACTGCACCCCTTGTGCTGGAAAGAGACGTCTTAACCGCTAGACTGCCCGGGAAGTTCCACCCCTGCCTCCCTCCCTTTTTAAAGCACTATTGAGCTTTCTTTGTCATTCTTCTCTTTAATTTCCTTCCCCAAATTGGTTCTACGGAACCATTATGACCTATTTTAAATGATAGAACAGTGTTTTATTCCCGAGTGTTTTAAAGTTGAACCAGTTTTTCCAATGGAATGGCAGAAATTCTCTTTTTAGATGGAAAGTGAAAATCCTTAAAAACTCATCTGAGATTTATGGACCTGGCCTGGAGGGATAACTACAGAGTGGGGTTCTTATCCTCAGGAGCTTGAATTATCATTGCAGATGGTTTCCTGGAGTCACGTCCCCTGCTCTCCCCCAAGGATATAGGGTGTTTATCACAACCAGCTGCTCAAGAGCCTACTACTTGGCAGTTTTTAATAAGGGTTTACTGACTTAAGCCCAGACTGGATCTGGACAAGTTTCTGTCTCAACAATCACGGGACAACAAGTATTAGTAAGATAAGCCCTCTGACCCTATTGGAAATCTCTCTGCTTTATGCGTTCTTATCAGGCTCTAGCTCCTTTATAATTTCTTGGAAATGAGAGGGTCTCTGACCCTAGGAGAGGCACTTGCAGTAAAAGAGTTATATCCACAGCATTATAGATCTCTTGGCTGAATGGATCCCTGGTGTAAGACAGCATTCATAAGGAAAATTATTTTCAGTCCTTTCCTTCTCCTCCCATGCCACTAAAGTTTAGTCTTGAATTATGGCCAGAGATATTAAACAGCATGATCATTTCTCTGGTTAACTGTGCTGTGTTCTGTAAGTCCATTACATTTCTGTGTGTGTGTGTTAGTTGCTCAGTTGTGTCCAACTCTGTGTGACCCCATGGACTATAGCCCACCAAGCTTCTCTGTCCATGGGATTCTCCAAGCAAGAATACTGGAGTGAGTCGCCATTGCCTTCTTGGGGAAGGCAGTCTTCCTGACCCAGGGGTCAAACCCGGGTCTCCTACATGGCAGGCAGATTCTTCATAATCTGAGCCACCAGGTAGACCCTTAGGATATACAGTTAGATAGATGATCCTTGGAAGGGACATGAGAACTGGAATGATCTGGTGTATCCCTAGTGCCAGTTCATGATGTAAGAGGACACTTTGACTTGTTCAAAGCAAAATAAGGAAAAAGCAATGCAGATTTCCAGAAGCTGGATGTATTTAAAGGTCCAATATTCTGAGATTTTGCCACTCTTGCTTTTGTTGTTAAAATCTTCTTTAAAATTACAGTTAAGCCCCCTGCATATATGAATGAGTTCTGTTTCAAGAGTGCATTTCTAAGTCCAATTTGCTTGTAAGTCCAACAAAGTTAGCTTAGGTACCCAAGTAACACAATCGGCTATGTAGTATTATACTGTAATAGGTTTATAATACATTCGCAGCATCTTTGAAAGTTTGCAACTTGAAGGTTCGTATGTAGGGGACTTACTGTGTTATATTCCCTATTTTATTGGCATAGGAAAAGAAGGGGCAGTTGAGCTCATGTCTAAAATGTAGAAATCCGGGAGCCACTCAGTTGTCTAACTCATACTTCCTTTAGGAAGTTATTTTAATTTCTATCACCAAGTACAAAATTTGCTTCATCATAAAGTTCTTAGTATACTTTTATGATCTGCTATCAATTAATTCATATATTTAATGTCTGTTTTAGTAATAAGTATCCCAAATCTTTACCTAAAGTGTAAAAGCCAGGGAAATGACAGCAATTTACCTCTAAACATCTGGTCCCTGTCTTGCTGCCCACACCTGCCCCCCCCCCCACCTCCTGACAGCAACCTCCAATTCCCAGGTAGCCAACAATCTGAATCCTGAATTTATCTTTGCCGGTAATCCACATTTTTATGTTTGAATGAATACCTTAATCAATATTTGCATATCAACAGTGGAATCCTTCCAAGAAGAAGAGCTTTTCTTCTGTTAAGCGCCTCTCTTTTTCACTTTTCTCCTCTTGGTCCCTATTCATTCATTCATTCTTTCTTTCGTTAATGAATTTTTATTGTGGTAAAAGTCACATAATGTAAAACATACTGTTGTAACTGTATTTACCTATACCGCGGCACTAAATACATTGACATTGTTGTGTAACTCTCACCATCATCCATCTGCCAAGTTTTTCACTTTTCTAAACGGAAACTCTGACCTTGTTAAACACTAACTCCCCATCTTCCCTTCCATGTCACTCCTGTCCGCAGCCCCTGGCATTCCACCAGTGTACGTTCTGACTGTGAATCTGACCGTACTTGGTACCTCATGTAAGTGGAATCAAACAGTATTTGTTTTCACCTGCTGTGTACTGGAATGCATTTTTAATATTGCCTGAGTATTTGTCCTACAAACAGATTATGCCTTCTCACCCCGGCCCTGTGCTATACCGTATATTCTCATTAGTTATCTACTTTATACATCAGTAGTGTATACGTGTCGATCCCAATCTCTCCATTCATCCTACCCCCTCCTTTGCTCTCTCAGTGTCCATACGTTTGTTCTCTATGTCTGTGTCTGTATTTCTTCTTCGCAAATAGGTTAATCTCTACCATTTTTCTAAATTCCACATATTTGTTTTTCTCTTTCTGACTTACTTCACTCTGTATGACAGACTTTAGGTCCATCCGTGACTCCTCCTTCTCCCCTCCCTCACTCCTTCTTTCCTTCTTTTTCTTTATATTTTAATTTTTTTGGCTGCGTGGCATGCAGGATCTAGTTCCCTGACCAGGGCTTGAACCTGTGTCCCCTGCATTGGAAATGTGGAGTCCTAACTACTGGACTACCAGAGACGTCGTTTGGTCCCATTCTTGCTTGTCATTCCACCCAGCATCTGTCAGGTACTTGGGCACACTATCAGGTAAGCTCCAGGAGGGCGCTGATGGCGCCTCCTTCAGATCTGAGTCGCCTGCAGCCCCTAACAGGTAGAGCCTCTGTCGGTGTCAGCTGAGTTAAATTCTTCTTGTGCTTGCTCCGCTCTTCAGCAGGCTAAGTGTCCCCAGTTCCTTGGAGCATGCTTTTTGTGAGCTGGTTCCAGATTCCTCACCATCTGGGTCATCCTCTCTGAATGCATTCCTGTTTAGTTACTTTTGAGACAGACCTTGAGTTACAAGAACAGTCCATTAGATGTGGTCTGACAGGAGGGAAGTACACTGGTACTGTCCCTCCCAGGACCAGACTCATTGGGTGATACAATCTTAACTATAAACAGGCAGCCCACTGTTCACACATGTGCTCCTCTGAAAATATTGGATTAAGTTCAGTGATAATCTATGTTATATGGAAGTTTTCATTCTTTGAAAGTTCATTTTTAAAAATTATATTCCCAATTATATCTCAATTTCCAGATAGTCTTTAAAATGACATTTATTTCTAGCTTTTCATGTATGCTCTTTAAGTGTTCTTTTTTTCCTTTACAGTTGAACATACACTGTCAGTCAGAGGCCAGTGGGCATTTGATGGATGGGAAAAAAAAATCCAAGCTTTTGTCCATCAGATACTTTTCATCCTTGCCTCAACCATATTAAGTTTATGATACTTCATGCTTATTAATGTTAGCTCTTTTCATTTTTTCCATTTTCCACTCATTTGATGAAATAT
>SJYC01049063.1:0-35610 GCA_006408675.1 Madoqua kirkii
TCCATAGTTCATCAGGCACTCTATCTATCAGATCTAGGCCCTTAAATCTATTTCTCACTTCCACTGTATAATCATAAGGGATTTGATTTAGGTCATATTTGAATGGTCTAGCTGTTTTCCCTACTTTCTTCAATTTCAGTCTGAATTTGGTAATAAGGAGTTTATTATCTGAGCCACAGTCAGCTCTGGTCTTGTTTTTGTTGACTGTATACAGCTTCTCCATCTTTGGCTGCATAGAATATAATCAATCTGATTTTGGTGTTGACCATCTGGTGATGTCTATGTGTAGAGTCTTCTCTTGTGTTGCTGGAAGAGGGTGTTTGCTATGACCAGTGCATTTTCTTGGCAAAACTCTATTAGTCTTTGCCCTGCTTCATTCCACATTCCAAGGCCAAATTTGCCTGTTACTCCAGGTGTTTCTTGACTTCCTACTTTAGCATTCCAGTCCCCTATAATGAAAAGGACATCTTTTTTGGGTGTTAGTTCCGAAAGATCTTGTAGGTCTTCATAAAACCGTTCAATTTCAGCCTCTTCAGCATTACTGGTTGGGGCATAGACTTGGATAACTGTGATATTGAATGGTTTGCCTTGGAAACGAACAGAGATCATTCGGTCATTTTTGAGATTGCATCCAAGTACTGCATTTTGGACTCTTTTGTTGACCGTGATGGCTACTCCATTTCTTCTGAGGGATTCCTGTCCGCAGTAGTAGATACAATGGTCATCTGAGTTAAATTCACCCATTCCAGTCCATTTTAGTTCGCTGATTCCTAGAATGTCGACATTCACCCTTGCCATCTCTTGTTTGACTACTTCCAATTTGCCTTGATTCATGGACCTGACAGTCCAGGTTCCTATGCAATATTGCTCTTTACAGCCTTGGACCTTGCTTCTATCACCAGTCACACGCACAGCTTGGTATTGTTTTTGCTTTGGCTCCATCCCTTCATTCTTTCTGGAGTTATTTCTCCACTGATCTCCAGTAGTACATTGGGCACCTAATGTCTTGGGGAGTTCCTCTTTTGGTATCCTATCATTTTGCCTGATGCACCCTCTAGAAGCCTCTAGAGGAAACTTCTAGAACAGGGTCTGGGGTCTGGCCAAGGATGTCCACTTGGGGCTTGTATTCATGCAATGGGAAGCTCTTGACTCACAGAGGTGTGAGATGTGACTATTGTTTTTTTTATATTAATCTTACTTCTTTCTAGTTGTTGTTTAATAATTTCTTATTTTGCCTTTGTAGTTTACTTGGAGTAGTCTTTAGTACATCTTGGTAGCTCAGCTGGTAAACAATCTGCCTACCATGCAGAAGACCCCAGTTCAATTCCTGGGTCTGGAAGATCCCCTGGAGAAGGGATAGACTACCCATTACAGTATTTTTGGGCTTCCCTGGTGGCTCAGTCAGTAAAATTTCAGCCTGCTACGGGGAGGACCTGGGTTCAATCCCTGGGTAGGAAGATCCCCTGAAGGAGGGCATGGCAATCCACACCAGTATTCTCGCCTGGAGAATCCCCATGGACAGAGGAACCTGGTGGGCTACAGTCCACAGGGTTGCAGGGAGTCAGACACGACTGAGCGACTAAGCTGACACAGCACAGCAACTTCTAGGTAAGGTTTTTGTCCATTTATTTTATTCTTCTGGTCCAGGATGTGTGCTATTTTTTAATTAATTATTTTTGTTTTTGGTTGCACTGGATCTTTGTGGCTGCACACGGGCTTTCTCTAGCTGTGATGAGTAGGGGCTACTCTCTAAGTGTGCACGCTTCCCATTGTGGTAGCTTCTGGTTGCGGAGCACAGGCTCTAGGGCACCTGGGCTTCCGTCTCTGTTGCCTCAGCATGGTTTGTGCATCAGGGAAGCAGGAGGCCTGGCCTGTGGGGAGGAAGTGTCTGAGCTGCCCTGGGGTGGGAGCCGGAAGCCTGGAGAGTCCAGCTCAGCTTGGACGTTGGGTCAGGCTGTCTGTGCTCTGCACACCTTATCGATAAAATATTGGACCCGCCCACTCGCAGGTTTCTGCAGGTCGAATGAGCTAATGTGACAGCCTATTAAGAGGCCCAGGGAGGTAAGGCATTGTTATTATTTGTTATGAAATGTCACAGGCATTCCTGCTGGGTGACTCATGGGGCTTGGAGACTTGGAGAGTTTCCCTTCCAAATAAGGCTGGTATGGAGCTTCTTGTTGAGAGCCTGTGGGAGCTGGTCTCAAGGCCCTGCTAGTCCTACCTGGCCCCCTCTTCTCTTGAAAGAGAGACTGGCCCCAAAGAGAGTGATTCTGGGGTCTGGGGTCTTTACTGAAACTGATGAATTGCCTCCCTGAAGTTAATGAGGGCTGTGCCCCCGACTCTAGCATCAGGCAGGTGGAAGGGATTAAGACTCATCTTCATGAACATAGGAGGCCACCAGGGACTGGTTTCTGGGTAAAAAGACAGAGAGAAAGATGGAGAAAGCAGTAACTGAGAGACACAGACTGGTTTTCTGGCCAGGATTTTGGAGGGTGATACCTTCTCCCAGTTACTCACCACCCTTTGCAGCAAATCATAAGGTAATATCAACACTGCCATTTCACATTCAGGGCAGATTTGTTTTAAAAGGTGCCCGAACTCTTCTCTCTTTCTAAGTTGCAGTCTTCATGACTTTTCAGGAGATTCAAGCAGAAGAAGACCTCAGGGAGTAATCAGATGCTTGCCTGTGTGGTCTAGGCTGGGTGAGGGGTTGGGACTGCTCTGGTGGCCTTTTCCAGGTAAGTGGGAGACACGCTTTTGCAGATCCGTGTTGTCTGTGGGTGGCAGCTGCCCGGAGGACCTGGCTGTCATCAAAGAGGGAGTCTGCCTCAAGAGAGGGAGATGCAATTCTATTCCCACCTCCTCATTTCACAGGAAAGGGGCTGAGACACAGGCTCTGAAGCTGGGTCTGTTTGGCTGTGTTATTTCCAGGTCTGTGATCTTTACTAAGTTACCTAACCTTTTCTTCACTCCACTTCCTTATTGCCTTAGCATATAAGCACTTTGTGTGTGTGTGTCTGTGTGTGTGTGTGTGTATACTCTACTTATCTCTATTTATCTATATGTTAGCTATGATTTTCTGCTACTCTCATTAAAATTTTAACAGTTTGTGACTATTTAATTTACCTAATTTTATTACATCAAGTATCTATTGTATGCCAGGCACTGTCCTGGGATTTAGAGACACAGCAAGGAACAAAACAGAGTCCTTGTGTTGATGGCGCCGATGCTGCAGGGGAGGCAGATAACAAAGATGTGGACAATTCCTGTGCCATCACATGGTGATCACCAAATCAATGGACATGAGTTTGAGCAAACTCTGGGAGACACAAAGGACAGGGAGGCCTGGCATGCTGCAGTCCATGGGTCGCTAAGAGTCGGACACGACTGAGCGACTGAACAACATGTGGTGATGAGTAGCAGAGGGAGAGATGAGAGAATGCTGGGGGTTGTCCTTTTAGATCAACCTTGAGCCACATCTGGCTCACTGTAGCCCATGTTTATAAATAAAGTTTTATTTGAATTCAGCCACACTCCCTCCCTTGCGTGTTGCCTAAGATTGCTTTTGAGTTGGGTGGTTGCCGCAGAGATTATGACTCCCAAAGGAGAAACTATCTACTATCTGGCCTTTTATGGAAAAAGTTTGCCAGCCCTGTGTAGACACGAGGTTGGGAGAGCCACTTAGGGAAAGGGAGGAAGTGCACCGCTCTGATGTCTATGGGAGGAGGGCTCAAGGCCCCAGAGCCGCAGGCGCCCGGGCGTTGAGAGTGGCTGCGCCAAGTGTGGCCAAGGGCGGCGAGGAGGGTGGTGGGAGTAGGCGAGGTGGGGATTGCAAGGGTTTGGCTCTTACTCTGCAGGGTTGGAAGCTACAGGCAGACTGCTGTGCTGACAGCCACATGGTGCGTAGATGGTGTGTGTGTGTGTGTGTGTGTGTGTGTGTGTGTGTGTGTGTGTGTTGGGAGCAGGGGCAGGAGACTTGTTTGGATGCTACTGTGCTGACCTAGTTGTCTTGAACCATAGTGACCGCCTGGAGAAGATGAGAAGTGGTCGATTCAGGATAAATGTAGAAGGTGACAGTGCCAGGACTGGCTGATGAGATAAGAATACCAGCGCTTGTTTTTTAATTGAGGAATAATCGACATATAACATTTTATTAGTTTCAGGTGTACAACACATTGAGTCCATATTTGTATACACCGTGAAACGATCACCATGGTACATCTAGCTCACCTCCATCGCTGTACATGGTTACTGAATTTTTTTCTTGTGATGAGAACTTTTATGATTTACTATCTTAACAACTTCCAGTATTATTAACTATATAGTATTATTAACCATAGTTGCCATACTGTGTATTATACGTGACTAATTACTTTATAAGTAGAAGTTTGTATGTTTTAAGTCCTCTCGCTCATCTTGCCCTTCATGACCTCTGGCAACCATCAATCTGTTCTCTGTATCTATGGGCTTTTTTTTTTTTTTCTTTTTTGGCCTTTCTCTTGTCTGATTTATTTCACTTAATGGCAGAATGTCCTCAAGTTCCATCTATGTTGTTGCAAATAACAAGATTACATTCTTTTAATGGCTGCACAATACTCTGTTGTGTGTGCGTATTTCTTTATCTACTCATCTGCTGGTGGACGTTTAGGTTGCTTCCGTATTTCGGCTATTATAAATACCATTGCAGTGAACGTGGGGTACAGATATCTTTTGGAGTTAATGCTTTTTTTTTTTTTGAAAAATACCCAGGAGCAGAGTTGCTGGATCATAGGGTAGTTCTATTTTTCGCTTTCTCAGGAGGCTTCATGCTGTTTTCCATATTGGTACAGCCACTGTACCAATTTACATTCCCACAAACAGTGCACAAGGGTTCCCTTCTCTCCACAGCCTCCCCAACTCTTGTTATTTCTTATCTTTTTGATGGTAGTCATCCTAACAGGTGTGAGGTGGTATCTAATTGTAGTTTGGTTTGTGTTTTCCTTGGTTAATAACATCTTTAAGCATCTTTTCATGTACCTGTTGGCCATCTGTATGTCTTCTTTGGAAAATGTCTCTGCAGATCCTTTGTCCCTCTTTTAATTGGTTTGGTTTTTTGCTGTTGAGTTGTTTTAGTTATTTCTATATTTGGATATTAACCCCTTATCAGATGGATGGTTTGCAAATATTTTCTTCCACGCAATAGGTTGCCTTTTCTTTTTGTGGATGGTTTCGCTTGCTGTGCAGAAGTTTTTTAGTAGGATATAGTCCTACTTGCTGATTTTTGCTTTTTCTGTCAAGTGAGAATCTCTGTTTTCAATGTCTTGGGGAATTTGTTGAGTGAATGAATGAAGTGACTTTCTAGGGCTACTGAGCTGGTCAGTACCCCAGCAGAACTTGGAAACCATGGGTTCCCATGGTCTGCTCTGCCCCACAGCTGTCCTTCTAGAGGCTCCAAGGATGAGGATCCTCCGTGGCAGCAGCTGAGTGCTGACCTGTGGACACTCTGGAGGCCATAGATTGCCTGGACACCCAGGGACCATCTCAGATGGGTCTGCGTCTCTTGCCTCCCGTAGTGCAGGCTGGGACTTCCTCTTGAGCAGCTGTGGTCTTCAAGTCTGCCGGAGGGGACAGAAGGAGCTACTGTTTTCACCCACTCGAAACCCACCTCATTATGCTCCTCTCAGCCCTGAGACCAGACTTGCAGGGGAAAAAGTTGGAGCTGAGTCCTGGAGGAGCACTCAGGGAGGGTTTTCATCAGCTTTAATGATCTAATACCAACAGCAACCTGCTAATAGGTAATCTCTGCATTCCTGTATTTACACTAATTAGTTAATATCCATGGAGGGCTTTGAAGGTGCCCGAGCCCGAGACATATGCCAAGGACAGTGACTCATAAGAAAAGGAGAGACAGCCCAAGTCTTGAAGCCATCACCCACCTTGTGCGTCACACGGGGGCGTCACGAGGGGGCTGCAGGCTCTGACAAGCTGCCTGATGGGTGAGACATCTTTGGGAGGGAGCAGAGCCCTCTGGGGCTTGTCCCGCCCAGACACCTGGTGCTGGGGGAGCCCACCCCCCCACCGCTCTGCTCCACATTCAAGCTTCTCTGTGGAGACCTTGGGGCACCAGGGAGAGGAGAGGATGAAGGATGTCTGCCACCCAGCATACCCCAGCATCCCACCCATACTCATGGTCTGAGGCACAGCCAGCCTTTCAGGCTTGTGTGGGGAGGTGCTGGCCAGGTTTGAGCTGTTTGAGGTCAGGGCTGAACCCCCCTTGGTGCCCCCATCTATGGGGGCACTTGCTGTGTTTCTTCTCCCGTAGTTCCCATGTGAAAAAAAGTGAAAGTGTTAGTCTCTCAGTTGTGTCCAGTTCTTTGCAACGCCAGGAACTGAAGCCTGCCAGGCTCCTCTGTCCATGAAATTCTCCAAGCATGAACACTGGAGTGGGTTGCCATGCCGTCCTCCAGGGGATCTTCCCCACCCAGGGATTGAATCTGGGTTTCCTGCACTTCAGGCAGATTCTTTACTGTCTGAGCCACCAGGGAAGCCCCAAATGCTCAGTAAACATCCACAGGCTTGATTAGCTCTTCTTGTGGATGTTTGGAGAGACACCTGTTGCCTTGCCATGGGCTGTGTCTTCTGGAGATGTTCCAGCCCTACCGGGTCCCCTGCCCCACTGAATTGAAGATCTGTTGGTTAGATTCCTGCCTGACACCTGGTCTGCCCGCTGTGGGGCTGGGGCAGCCAAGAGTCACCCTTTGATTCAGAAATAAGGAGGGGGTTCAATGGTGGCCTCCCTTGGAGAGAAGTCAGATCCCCTTCTTTGGCAAAGGCTGTAGGGAACCTTCACTCCTAAAGAAAAACAGCTTTATGCAGATAAAATTCACAAACCATATGTTATGGGCTGAATTGTGTCTCCCCCCAAAAGCTGGTTACAGGTGTTTTTGTTTTTGTTTTTGTTTTTGATAAAAGGTAAGACCATGACTCTCACACCAATTCACAAGGGACATGTGCCAAAGATTTGTTTAACTCGTCAATGAATGAAAACACCGTATAATGTCTGATGTTAGAACTGGTATGATATTAGAACCGATTTCAAGAACCTCACATCAGAAAGGCTAAAGCAAATGTGGAAATATGCAAAACTGGTCACCATCCACAGGGCAGCAGGCAGCTGTGGGCTGAATTGTGTCTCCCCCCAAAAGCTGGTTACAGGTGTTTTTGTTTTTGTTTTTGTTTTTGATAAAAGGTAAGACCATGACTCTCACACCAATTCACAAGGGATATGTGCCAAAGATTTGTTTAACTCGTCAATGAATGAAAACACCGTATAATGTCTGATGTTAGAACTGGTATGATATTAGAACCGATTTCAAGAACCTCACATCAGAAAGGCTAAAGCAAATGTGGAAATATGCAAAACTGGTCACCATCCACAGGGCAGCAGGCAGCTGCATTCCACGGGATGTGATGCTGCTTTTAGTAGCTCAGTTATGTCTGACTCTTCACAGCCCCCATGGACTGCAGCCCACCAGGCTCCTCTGTCCACGGGATTCTCCAGGCGAGAATACTGGAGTGGGTTGTCATGCCCTCCTCCAGGATTCCACTAGATATTCAGCTACATTTCACTGGACACAGCTTTGTGTGTTTCTGTGCACAAGGATAACTGTGATGTTATGCGCTTTCTCAGGCAGCCCTATTGCACTGTTGACTCAGGGTGCATGACCACTGGCCAGTACCCTTATTTGTGTGGCTTGTGTGACTAGGAAGAGGGAAAGGGGTGCTTGTGGCTTTGCTTGTGCCCCCAACTTATTTTGGAGCCCTCCATGCAGACCCTGAAGCAAGTACTTGAGTCCAGGGGTATAAAAGGTGGGGTGGTCCTCGGGAGCAGCGGCAGGGCGGTGGGCTCTTGAGAGTGTGGAACAGAGGTCATCTCCCCACAGAGCAAGGGGCCTGGGCTGTGTCCCCACCAGAACTCGCTGGGTTTTGACTGCGGCTGCTTTGGTAGGGAGAATGTGTGAACTCCCTGCTCTTTCAGTTCTGTGGTCCTAGGGCCGGGAAGGAGATCCCGGTGCTGGTGGTGGGATGTTAGGTCAATGAGCCCAGAAATGGAAAGGGCTGCAGGGATGCGGGTGGACCTCCGTGGACCCTTCCCACCTCCATCGCCCACAGGTGAAGCCATGCCAGCCTCTCTCTCTCCCATCCGTGGGGTTCTCCGGAGGAGGCGGGAGGTGGTGGCGGCCTTCTGTTCTCTCCTGTAGTGTGTGAAGGCAGCATCATTTCCATGCCTGCCCTGGTGCCTTTCATCTGAGCTCCCTGATTCATTGTTTAAAGACATTGCCTGCCTGGGACAAACACAGAGTACCTGACTGTTAGGGGCTGGGAGGCCCGGGCTCTGGCTGAAGCAGGATGCAAACCTGGCTACCCTTGGGACTTCCTCAGGGTGGGCAGGAGGGCAGAAGAGGGCCTGCCTCTGAAAGCTGCATGCCCCCTCAACCAAAGCTATGTGAGTCAGGGGAACCGGGAAAGGGAATAAAGCTACCCACAGCTCAGCGGGCTTGAAGGTGAGCTGGTGGCTGAGTGGGTGGCCTCTGGGAGTCAGGATCTGGTGGATCTCAACGAGGAGTGGGAGGAAGGCTTTCGGAAGGAGAGGGCTGTGCTCCATGATGAGGGCTAGGGGACTACAGAAACTCGCAGATGGCTTCTGAAACTGGAACCCTGACTCGGGCTTCCAGAGTGGCAGTGGTCTCCCTCGAGGGGCCGGGGTCTGCAGGGGTCCCTGCCTGCCTGTTGCTCTCTCTGCCAGTGGTGCTCCTGCCCCACCCACTCAGGACCCTCCCCATGGTCCTGCTTCTTTTCTTTCTTGCTCTGATCCAGACAGCGAGGGGGCCTGGGCCTCCCAGACAGTTGAAGCCTTCCTCAGTCAGGGAGGAAAGAAAACTCGCCAGGTCCGGCCAAACCAGGCCACAGGGTTTTGTGAAGAGGATAACGATTCCCAGAGGCTGGGGGTGGGGGTAGGGGCAGAGAAAGTCTGTTCTCATTTTAATTTTTCCCTTTTGGCAGAAACCAACTTTTTTGTAAAAACAATGAAAAATCTGGGTGGAGTTTCCTCCCCAGAGCAGCTTAGCCCTCCTGGGAGGAAAGCTCTGTGGGCAAGGAGAAGGGCGGGGCCTAGCCGAGGGGCGGGGCCTGGCTGGAGGGGCGGGGCCTGGCTGGAGGGGAGGGACCTGGCTGGAGGGGCGGGGCCTGGATGAAGGGGAGGGACCTGGCTGGAGGGGCGGGGCCTGGCTGGAGACAGAGGTGCCTGTGAGGGCTTCTGGACCGGTCCTTCAGGAGATGGCTTCTGGCCTGCCAGCTGCTGCTTCTGCTGTTGACCTGTGTCCTCTGTTGACCTAGGGCCTGCTCACCACGTGAACAGCTACACTGTGGCCTTAACCATGGTGGTCATTCTGTGAAGGTCACTGTTGTCTCCCAGGGACTGGCGATCGTGGCAAAGGTCCTGGTGACCTGGGGGAGAGGCAGCTGGGCCCATGCTGGTGAGGCAGAGAGCTGGGGTCGCCGGGACAGCCCTTACCCCCCGGCGGAGGGGGAGAAACATTTCTTTGAGCAGGAACTTGACATCCCACTGTCCTCGCTGCGTTTGGCACATTTAGGACCTCAGATCTGTGGGTGGTACACATGTAAGGTATGTCCTACAGCTTGTTCCTGACCACGTCCCTGGAGCCTGCTGGGGCTGCCTGTCCCGTGGACCAGTGTCCTCTCTCTGACCTTCCTGAGCATTTACTTATGTCTTTACATAGTTGCTCTTAACTGTCACTGTAAAAACCCAAGTAGATATCTGGCCTGGGAAGTCCTCAGAGATGTGGGCCAGACCTCCTGCCCCGGAGCCACCCAGACAGGTCTGCGGGAACATCTCCAAACACCCCACACCCCTTTGCCAGAGTAAGAGACCTGAGTAGTCCAAGGGGTGTCAGGGAAAGTTCAGGGTCCTGTCTATTGAATGGAAGATGCCTCCAAGAATCGGGGACCCATGAGCAGCTTGGGGGTTGGGGCAGAACCCCAGGGGTCAGGGCCTTGAGTGAAGCGGAATCGGCAGCGTGGGAGGTATGGTCAGGAACTCAGTGATGAGACCTGGGCCGCTGCCCAGTCAGAATCAAGTGGCCAAGTGCTAGGAGCTGCCTGGAGGCGAGGACTGGCTCTTGCCCAAAGCAAGGTGGGCGGGGGCAGAGTCCCAGAACCAGAACTCCTGGCTGCACAGGTCGGGGCCTGGGAGGGCCCCCCCATCCCTTGTTGCCCACTAACCTTTGCCCCTCTCCTTCCAGGCCTGATGTAAACTGTAAACACTCAGAGGGTGGGACCTGCCGGCAGCCTCCTCTTTCTGTGCTTTGTCTCAGAGTCACCCCCCTGGGTAATGGTAGTGAGTAGGAATAAAAATCCAGAGCTCTTGGGCTTTTGTGATTCTGGAAGAAGGGGAATAAATGATTGAAGACGACTAGACACGCAACAGCCTCCTGCCTGCTCGGCTGGCAGACGGAGGGCAGAAGCCGCCAGTGGCGGAGGGTGGTCCCCGGGGGACCTGGAGGCTGCCTGGGGAAGAGGGTGCTGCTAGCATTGGGGCCTCCCCAGAAGCCAGTTCTCCTGCAGACAGTTCTTTGTTTTCGTTAGGGAAGATCTCAATTAGGCTAATTACAGTTACAACAACAAAAAAATTATCACAGAAGAAAGGAGGGGAAAAAAAGAGAGTTCAGTTAAAAGCAAATATATTCAGAATGATGTTATGAACTCAGCTCACCCCTCTAAAATTATCCTTTAACCGTTACATGCTAATTACCCACCTTTTTATTGTTTTAGACAGGAAGAGATTTCTTTTCTTTGGAAGGGAATAGATATCCAGAAAATATTGCCACGTACTTTGCAGGGGACCAAAAGAACCCACCTTTTTGATAAAGGCACGAGGAAATTGGGATGGTTCTGTAGAGCTGAGAGCTTTGCCCTAAAAATCATGGGAAAATGAACCTTTCCTTTGTGACGATTCCTCCCACCATTTTTTTGTTTTTGTTCTTAAATAGAGTAATTTGCAAGGGATCCCAGATCTGCTTGGTGTCAGCCTCTGTGCGGCTCCACCTGGAGGGTCTGGTGAGTGTTTGATGGCCTTATTATTTACATCATTTTGCTTCTGGGGTAGGAGAGGGGCCTGGCTCCCCATCAGGGGCTGTTGTTGGCCTGACTCAGGGCTGAGCCGTGAAGTCCAGGCTGACGGATGTCTCTGTGACAAGGATCGTGTGTTGGGATCATGGCCAAGGTAACAGGTGAGGCAGGAGGGCTGGCCTCTGTGGTCAGGGTGTCAGTGATGCGTGTGTCTGTCCAGGGAATCAGTTAGACTTCTTTGTGTGTTGAAGCAAGAGGGCAAAAATCCTTTGTCAAGTCGCATGTTCTAAATTTTGGTTCAGACAGCGAGCTCAGTGGACCACAGAGCAGGGTGGAAGGGGGCAATGGCGGCGGGGACAGGGAAGCCCCCATATCAGGTGGTCCAGCTTGTCTGCTCCTGATTTCCCTTCCCTGTGGTGGGTATCTTGGGGTTCTGGAGGGCAGGTATCATCACCTCCACGGAATAGACAGGAAACCTCCGTCCTGGGAGCCTGACTTGTCCAAGGTCACTTGGCTGTAGTGGAAGTTTTCAATTATGGCTCTGTAAAGCACAAAGTTCATGGCTTCCTCCTCTCTGCTGGGATAAGTCTCAAGGATACCACTGTGTGGTCTGGGAAGTTGGGGTGGAGTGTCTGAGGCCCTGGAAGTCCCCTAGCTTGAGAACCAGGGGTCATCCCGGCAAGTGCCACCAAGGAAAGGCCCCAAGAGGCCAGCAATGAAGTCCTCGTCCTGGGAGGTGCAAATAGAGAAGTTCCCAGTCAGTCTGAGGACTTAGGAACGTCTGGACTGTAGGAGTCAGCCTTTGCTCCCCAGAGGAGCCCAGATGTACCAGAGGCAGGGTGGGGACAGCCCCCACGGAGCTCCAGTCAAATGCTCCCTTAGAGCACTGACCCATCTCCCTGTGCCAGTAATCCTGGGAGTAATCCATCTACCCCAACTGAAGGGTCCTGCTGCCTCAGCCCCTCCTCTACTCCTTGTGGTCAAGATTGTGCTTTAATCTTTATGCCGTCTTTCTCCCCAGTCCCTTTCCCCTGCCAGCAGCTGCCAGCCTTGGTTGTGCCTGCTCCCTGGACTCATCCTGCTTGGCCCTGCATGCCAGCTATTCCCCTTTGCTCTGCGATGGCCAGGTGGCCCTATCTGGTCTCAGCCGGGAACTTCCTACTCAGACACACACTCAATTCCTTGCAGATGAACTCTGGCCACTAGGGAGAATTGAGGCTGCCTTAGAGAAGCAGTTGTATATTTATTCATTAACTCATCCACTGACACGTTTACTGAGGGTCTCTGATGAGCGGGCTCTGTGCTAAGAAAGGGGAAGCACCTTTGGAAAGCCCGCCATGCCAGATCCCCTTGTTATTGCTTTGTTTAGGGTGAGTAGTGGTGTGTCTTGCTGAGAGGTGCTGTGGTGAAGGTGGTGAAGGTAAGTCATCTTGGATATTTCCAAGACACAAGATCCAGAGACCTGACTGCTCCATCCCAAGAGCCAAGAGGTCCTTGGTAGAAGGGGCCACACACAAACACACAGTGCCTACCAAGTGCACCAGCTGGGAGACAAGTCACGGCCCTCTGGGCAGGTAGGACCCTGAACCCAGGATGAAGGCCCAGTCAGTGTGCTCCAAGTGACAAGGTGGGGCTGGAAGGCTGGGAATAGCAGGTCGGTGGGCTTCTTGCAGCGACGGCCCCAGAGGACACCATCTGGAAGGATGGCTGTTTCCAGGTGCAAAGTGTCAGGTGACAAGGTGAGCACGGGGACGTGTGCAGGGGACCAGCTTCTTTACTGAACCCCGAGAGGGCTGTGCTTGGCAGCATCTGCAGGAGTACCCTGACCCAGAAACTCTGGGGTCATGGGCTCAGAGCTGCTGCATCCTCAGGTACTTACCACCCACCATTGGGGCTGACCTCTGTGAGTCCTCATGAGGACCCAAGGAAGTGGGGGTCATTTTGCAGAGAGGAGGGTCGGTGATTGGCCTAAGGCTGCACATGGCCACTAAGCAGAGCCCCGAGACTTGAACTCAGGCTGTCGATGCCTCACTGCCTCCTGTTCAGCGTGACCCCATCTGATCTTGTTCCTTCCCCAGACTCACCCCTCCACTATTCTCATCTGGTTAAGGCCGCCTCCAGACTTTTCCCAGAGCTGAGAGCTGGGTGGAGCTCTGGTCCTGGGCTCTGCCCTCACTCCATGCCCCCACCTGCAGATCCTCCTTTGTCCTGGTGGCCCCACCTGCTGGCTGGTCTTCCAGGCTCCCATCCTGCTCTCTGTCCTGCCTGCCTCTGCCCAATGTGAATCTGACTGAGTTCTTCCAGCTGCACTGCAGGCTGAAGGTCATGCTCTTTGTGGGGGCACAGGTGGCTTCCAGCCTCTAAGCCTGCCCTCCTCTTCTCCCTCCCCTCCCTATCTGGGCGCCCCACTGGGGCAGCCTCAACCACTGCTCTCAGAATGCACTTTGTTGCTCCAGGAGTCCACTCCTTAATCATGTCTCCTCTGCCCAGAGCACACACCCACATACCTAATCTGTTTAGCAAACTCCTATTCATACATCAAAACCCAGCCTCTCATTTACCTTCCATTCTTTCACCTTCTGGCCTACTTCTGACTACTCTAAACATTCTGTTGTGTCCTGATCACTTATTGTGACTAATCTGCTCTCCAGTCTCTGCCCTCCTCTGGACTCTGAATCCCCACCCGCTGAAGGCATAAAGAGATGTTGGAAGCATCCATTTCTGCTCAGCATCTAGCAGAGCCTGGCTCAGAGTGAGTGCTCAGTAATGCTGGCTGGTGGTGATCGATGGCCCCAGTCTTTGCCCACCTGCCATCCCTCAGCCTCCAGCTTGTGTACCACTCTGCAGACATGGGAGCCTGCCTGCGCTTTACTAAAGGGCCTGCTTCTCTCTCATAGCCTCTGTCTTCTCTGCCCCGAAGACCATCTCTCTTGTGGCCTGAGTCCTCTGGTCTGCTTCTCCATTTCTTTGCTCAAAGAGCTGGTCATGGCGGAGGTGAAAAAACAAGATGCAGTTTTCCTCTGCAGAAAGGAGTATGTTCCAGCCAAGTTGGCTGATGAGTGATTTTCTGCAAGTAGAATAATTGGACATGTGTTCCCATGGCAACAGTGCCTTTCCCGGAAACCATTTGGAAGGGAAGGCAGGAGGCGAGGGACCAGCTCTGGCTCACTGGCTGCTTCAGAGCCCTGTGGGGTCGGTCCAGGCAGAGGCTGTGGTGCGGCCTCACCATCCACCCATCCCTCACACTGCTGCCCTGGTCCCGGGGCCATGGGAATCATTTCCATGTCCTGCTCAGAGATGTTCTGAGCTCACACCCACAGTTCCCAGAATCTGTTGTTTCGCCCTTCCCATGAACGCAAAACATCATTTAAAAAAATACAACATTTTTACAATGCACGTATTCGTGATTTACAAATGCTCTCATGAGCACTGCCCCGGGGTGTTCTGATAAAAGCCTTGGAAGGTTTATGATGTTACAACTCCCATTTTACAGATGTGGGAACTGAGGCTGGCCCCAAATAATTGACTGGTACCCAGAGATGCGTACCAGTACACTAGGGAGATGCCAGGCAGGGGTGATCCCTGCCTGGGAGCTCAGGACACTCTCCACCTTCCTCTGCTGTGAGGTGGCCTCGCCTTAACCTCCCTCCTCCAAGCGGGGAGTTCTGGTGACTCGTCCCTAGAAGAGAGTGGCTCCCAGGAGGGGGATGTTTCTGGCTGCTGCGTCTATGTGAGATGTCGTCAGTGTCTGCCTCCCTCTCCACAGCCTGGAGGATCCTGGCCTCCAATAAAGGTGGAGATTGGATGAGGAAGAATCAAGCCCATGCTGCTCATCTCTTGTCATTTGATCTGGGAAATCTCCCAAGTCTACGGAGTAAGAGCGACCGTCGTGTCTGTCTGGAAGAGAGTGTGCGCAGGTGAGGGCAGATGGAGGCAAGGGGTGAGGATTCTCCCTGGGCTGTAGAGGCTCTGAGGACCTCCAGCTGGGTCCTTACTTCAACAGGGGCAGCGAGATCAGCAGAGGAGGCTCTGGCGAGGTGCTTGGTGTTGGAGCTCAAATGGAGCCCCACCTGCAGACTCTCCGTTCAGTACCTCATCCACAGCGAGCCCTTCCTTTCCTGTCCTCCTAGCGCTGACTATAACTTCAATGGCAACAACGGAAAAGGGTCACACCTTAAACTTTCGGAACTCCTTCCCACGTTGGTGATGTTTTTCAATCGCTAAGTTGTGTCCAACTCTTTGCAACCCCACGGATGGCAGCATGCCAGGCCTCCCTGTCCCTCGCCATCTCCTGGAGTTTGTCCAAGTCCCCTCCCAGCTGGCAGGGAACTGAGAAGCCGGCACAGGGATTGCTGCTCCGGCTGCAGCAGGTGAGCTGGAGGCCTCGCCGCTGGGCGTGTGCTGGCAACAGCCTGGGCCTTCCTTCCCTGCCATGCGCCTCCCTGTCTCCCACATGGTTTATCTCCCTCTGCCCTGCACGACACTCTTCTCATTCTACATGTCAATTCCGTGATTCCAGATCCCACCAGGGACTGATGACACCTAGAGCCACGTCACCCCAGCCACATCCACATCTCCCCTCCCTCCCCCACGTGTCTCCAGCTGTGTGATCCTGCCCCTCCTCCAGCGAGGGCTAGGGTCTCATTCCCCTCCCAGCAGTGATTCTGGCCTTCGTGACTCGCTTGTTACCAGTTGACCTTGTGGATCACATGACTTCTGAGACAAGGTCAGAAAAGGCCAAGCAGCCTCCATCTGGTCCCTTGGAATAGTCGCTTTCAGACACTCTCTTGGGACATCCTTCTTGGAACTCCGTCACCATCTGTGGGAGACGGAAGGCCCATGGAGGCCCAAGAGGTAGGTGCTCAGATGGACCAGCTCTGCTGAGGCATTCAGTCCAGGTGCCAGGGAGGCACTCCCAGGGGATTTCGGCTCCAATCATTCAGGTGCCCCCATACTCTGAGTCTTTCCAGCTGAGGTTTCAGACCTTGCAGAACAGACACAAGCCATCTGCACCGCTTTCCATCTGAGGTCCTGCCCCACTGCTGTGCATGATACAGGGGCTGTTTTATACCACGTTTGGAATGGTTGGTCTCAGATAACTGAGATGCTCTCTATGTCTATATCTTGAGGCCAGGCCTTCCTTCTGAGCTTCTGATATATACATCCTACCACCTGGTAGACTTTTCTGAGGTTCCAAAGCACCTGGAATCTTCTATAGGTACATTAGACCAAAACATCCTAGGCTGAAGCATCCACATTTGAAAGCCCTGGTGATAACCTAAGCAAAATTGGACCAAATGAGGCCCCAAGACCAACAGACAGGAGGAGTGAACGTGGAGTCCAGTTTCCACCAGCCTGTTTACAAGCTCACCCTGACCCTTGTGGCCAGCAAGGACATTTGCTGGAGACTGGCCACAGGGAAGTGTTTGGCCGTGAAGGAAGCAACAGACAAGAGTGTACTTGGCTGAAGGCATGATCTTGGCCTGTGGGTACTGCCCTCTCACCACTGGCTTAGCCATCTGCTGGGACAGCGTGGAGAAGTGTTCAGCCAGGAAAAAGAGGCTGTGTTTGAAAGGACGTGCCTGGGGCAGCAAGCGTCCCTCAGCCCTAGGGAGTGCTGAGCTGCCCTGGGTCCCTGAGGCCAGGAAGAGCGACTCCCCTCAGCTTCCTGGGTCATCTGCTTCTCTCTGGCCCAAGACTTATTTTCACCTGTGACCTAGTTCCAGCCAACAAGGTTGAATGAAGCCTCCCTGGGCCTGGTGGCAACCAACAGCTGGCTGGCAGACCAGGTAGAGTTCTGCTGATTGTAGGAGCCAACTTTATAGATGTGTTTGTGGCTGAAAGTCAGACACACACACACACACACACACACACACACACACACACACAGATAGGAAACAACCAGCCTTCTGGTCGACCCTCTCAGGGGATGGAGGTCTGAGTCAGAAGGTTGCACCCCTTGTGTCCTCTGTGTGTTCCTCACTGTGTGTGTGTAGGGGGGAGATTCGTCTCCTCTGAGTGTGTGGTTGCTGCACCTCCCAGCCCCTTGAGGTGGTCGAGGCCGTGTGACCTGCTCTATGAGGAACGTGAGCAGGATGACGCCTGCCACATCCTGAAGGGAGCGTTGTATTGCCTGTGTGAGACTCACTAGCACAGAGGAGGGGCAAGGCTGAACCATGCCCTGGAAGGCACCCAGGCCCCCCAGGGTAATCTCATGAGCCAGAAATAAACCTGTCCTCTTTTTCAACCTTTTGCTTTCAACACTCTGTGATATTACAGGAAGTGTATAGTTTGATTAAAAAAAAATAATAATAAAAAGGACAATCTTTGTCTTTCAGTTGGAATATTTAATTCATTTGCATTTATTCTTATTACTGATTTGTTAGGATTTAAATCTACCATGGTACCATGGGTTTTTTACTTGTCTCACCTATTCTGCATTCCCTGTTATTTCCTTTCTTGCTTTCTTTTGGATGAATCAAGTAAACTCTATTATTTCATTTCCTCCATCATAAGCTTGTTAGTTAAACTCTCTTACTATTCTTTTCATAGTTATCCGACTAGAGATTGTAACATTCTTCCTTGACTTATTACAGATTAATATAAAGGAAATATAATACTTTTCCTACTTGCCAGGCAGCGCCAGCACTTCAGACAGTGAGTGCTTTTACCATCCTATTGCCTTGATAATAACTTTTAATAATATGATCTATTTCAATTTACAACATGTAATGCAATCACTAACACATAAATGCATTTAAAAATAGGATCTTTTTGTACATCTTGTTCCATAGTGTGCTCTCTTCGTTCAGAAATATATTGCAGATGTTCGACATCTACCAAATCCTTTTGAAAGGTTGTGTAGTCTTCCATTGCATGGAGTTGCATCACTGACGAAGGGAATCCCTCCTTGCTAGACATTTATTCTGTGTAATTTAGTATAAAGCAAGAGTTTTTAAACACAGGAATTATCTGTATTTGATCTATTAGACTTCAATCAATGCTGTTGTAAACAAGACATTAAATGTCAATTTAGCATGCAATACAGTAAGAGGCTACCTTGTGAAAATTGTGAGTATGCCCCACAGGATGAATGAATCAAACAAAACAAAATGAAACACTGTCCTCATATTAAGTGAATGGGCCCCTGTGGCCTGGGATGAAATTTCCAGTGGAACGATGCCTCTGAAAATTGTTCGATGACCCAAAAAAGGGCGTGGTGGTGATGAGGACCCAGGCTGAAGGTGAACAGGATGAGATTATTGTACAGAATCCATGGGTGGGAAAAAAGTCATATTTCTAAACTTTATTTCACAGAACATGTTTTAAAAGGTCTAACTTAATAAAGCAAGTAAGGAATTGCTTGGTGGCCCAGGGGTCAGACTTTCACTCAATCCCTAGAGACTCTGAACGATGTCAGATTCATGATCTCTGAAGAAGATCTGGCTTCGGGACCAGGGACCAGGCTTGATCACTCACTAGCTTTTGAGTAGCAGAGTTTTATTAAAGTAAGAAAAGGAACTGAAGAAGTTTCTGACCTAGACATCAGAAAGGGGATGGAGAATGCCTCCGTCGCCGGTCTTATCAAGGCCTTATATAGTTTTTTCAGACCCACTCCCCCAACTTACCTCTTAAATTAACAAGATTAGAACGAATAATAGAAAGATTTTACTTTCGACCCACTTCCATAATGTGCAGGATTAGTCAGAAGGGTCTTGCTAAGGAGGAACATATCCTCAAGCAAGACATATTGTTATGTTGACTAAGACAAAGCCATGTAGAAAAGAACCTTTGTCCTTTTCTCCTTGAGAGCCCCAGACTCCTTTCTCCTTTTTGAGGGCTCCGGACCCCTTTCTCCTCCCCAGGAACCCTGGACTTCTTATCAACCTACCTAGGAATTGACTCTCTCACTAGGATCCTGCAAGTCATGTGACATGACCAAGATATACACACAGCAGGCGATCAATCTGAGTATGCTATTCTAACCCTAAAAGAGATATTCTAATTGACCTCTCTCTTCTCCCCCTCTTCAAAAATAAAATCGCCCCCTTTTTGTGCCTTTGCTTTTGGTTCCCCGAATATTTGAGTTCGTGTTGTATAGATCAGCCACTCACAATTTCTTTCACTATTACAAGCAATCCTGAAATAAGCATTCTAAAACTTTCTATACTTGAGATTAACTTGGAAAAGTGCTATGTCAACGGATATGGCCACTTAAAACTTTTGTGTATGTTGTCAAATTGCCCTCATAAAACTTATAGCAATTTGTCTTCCTAAGGTGGTCCATGACAGTACCCATGGGCAGCACTTTAGTAAGCTCAGTGTTTTTTGAGCATTTCCTGGGGAATTGGGTTGGGCTTAGGCTGAGAGAGGAGTAGGGTGCCTTCTGGTCTGGGTACTCCCAGGGTGGCAGGGAGGTTGCCAAGTGCCTGGCCACCAGGCTGGAGGCTGAGGGGTTGGAGATGTGGCGGGAATCCTGCCAGGAGACCCAACCCCGGGCTGGCTCCTGTCTCCCCAGCCTGTCTGTGCAAGGCAACTCTAAGTACTGGGCTGCTCTGAGAACACCTGACCTTGGACCCCGTAGACTCTGCTGTGGCTGCTGCTTAGTTGCTCAGTGGTGTCTGACTCTGCAGCCTCAAGGACTGTGGCCTGCCAGGCTCCTCTGTCCATGGGATTCTCCAGGCAAGAATATTGGAGTGGGTTGGCATTTCCTTCTCCAGGGGATCTTCCTGGCACAGGACTTGAACCCAATCTCCTGCACTGCAGGCAGATTCTTTACCGACTGAACTACGAGGGAAGTCGTTTATTTCTCAGGCTCAGAGAACAATTCAGATTGTACAAAAGGCTGATCCCTCTGTAGGGAGAAACTCCAGTCACACCTAAGTGCTCATGGGCTCGTAGGGCAAAACAATCAGGGGTGAGTCTTAACTTGTGAAAAAAGGTGATCCCCGCAGATAGCCTAGGACCCCCTAAATTCTACTCCTGGAAGGGTTGTCAAAGGGTGGTCTGGCTTCTCGCCCTGTGAGACCTCAGTCGCCTTCTCCAAGGACTCTCCTGTAGGTCCCACTGCCTGATTAGTCAAGAACGTGGTGCGGAATCTTTACTTGTGATGCTGGAGTGCCAGCTGTGGTGGGGGTAAGCCCCAGGCAGTGCTGAGAGTGCCCAGAGAAGGCAGGGCAGCCACGCCCTCTGACCTGGCTGCCAGGTACGGTACCTATAGTGAAAATTTCCCCAGGAAAGTCGCAGGAGCGATGCTTGAAATTCACATGCCTACAGTTCATGTACAAGATAAATGCATGAGACGTGTGTCTGCCCGTGTGCTTGCCTGCTGCATGTGTGTGAGTTGCGTTTGTGTGTGCATGCATTTTCCATGCAACCCCTGTTGCCATTTTCTCCACAGTGTACTGTTTTAGGCATGGAAATGCATATTAACCCAAGACATTCTTTGCCTTCCAGCACCTCATGATGCTCAGAGTTTGGAGAGTTGCATCCATCATAAACCGTCCCCAAATTAAGTGCCTGTGATTTCGGGGCTTTCCGTGGGTTGGCTGGTAGTTCTTTCCTGGGCAGGCTTAGCTGACGGAGTGGTCAGCTGATGGCTGGAGTGGGGCTGGGGGCTCCAGGACCACTTTACTCACCTTTCGGCAGCTGGCAGGCCGCTTGTCATGGATCCCAGCTGAGGCCGCCCATCTCTGCTCCACGCGGCCTCTCACCCCCCAGAAGGTGAGTCCCAGCCTCCTCCCTCTGGGCTCAGGGGTCCACAGTGCACAAGCACTTTCCAAGCCTCCGTGGTGTCGTGCTTGCTGTCCTCACACTGGTAAAGCTGGTCACGCGACCAGGCTCAGAGCCAGCAATGCAGGGGCCGGGGGCATAGATATAGGCAGGGATGAGCAAGCTGGGGCTGTTCTGGACAATAATCTACCCCAGACGGGCAAGAAGATGAAACTCTCCTTGGCCAGCAATATAATGAAGATAAAACTCAAATGGTCCACCATCTTAATAATTGAAAAAAATAAAATCCTACATTACTCCCAAGGTAAACCAGTAGTGGTCAATTTGGGGACTGACCTTCTGATAGAATCTAATACTTTCTGGTTCAATCGGTGTTCAACATGAGAGGGACTTGTTGCCCTCCAAGGTTTCATTATGGGCTCGGCTGCGGGAAAATTAGCTACCTGTGGATCAGTGTGGCTGCAACCAGCGCTTACAAAGAGGGTACATGTGGTAGTGTCGGGGTGTGGGAGGGTACAAAGTGCCCTCAACCAGATCTCTAGCTGGGTGGTTTTGCTGTTTAATGTGGTTTGCTGCTAACAGCTACATTTCAACTTTTTCCAGTGTGTTTGAAAGTGTCGGGCTGTAGAGCCCCGGGGACCAGGCATCTGGCTGTCCCATTCTGTGTAGATACTGAACATGGTGCAGAATACAGTGGAGCTGGCATTGATGGAGCCCTGGCAGCCAGTTCTCACTTGATGCCAGTCGCCTTCACTTCTGCCCATTTGGAGCTGGAGGGTTCCAGGGGGCTGGTGTAAGAGGCAGGCCCTAGTATCACCCTTGCCTCAGAGAGGAGGTGGTGGCTGCTGCGAAGGGCTTCAGACATGGGAAGGGATGTCTGGTCCTTTAACTCCAGGCATGGCAACTCTGATTTCCCTGGGACCCTGATAGGGATTGTCAGCCCCTTATTTCTGACCTGGCCCTGTCTCCTCTCCCCTTCACCTCTCCTGTGTGCCCCTTCCTGCAGGCTCTGTCCCCACCCCGGGAGGGGAATGGGAGATGACCCAGCAGGTCGCCTGGAATAAAGTAATCAAAGACTCCTGATTCATCGGAGGGCCTTGGCTGCCAAGGAAAATTCTCCTGAAGGCTTTCTTTTCTTCAGCAGCTGCTTCCCAGGGCTAGGGACTGACAGCGTTTGCATTTCAGCCAACTGTCTGTGACTCAGAGGCCAAGGCATGCAGGAAGGAGAGCGCTGAAGATCCAGATATGGGGTGAGGATGGGGTAAGTGGGGCCCCCACGTGTGGGAGCAGTGAAGATGGTAGCAGTACCAATACCTGCCGACCAGTGGGGATGCGTGTGGAGCCTTTCTCTGGGCTGGAGCTTTGCATATTTGCTCTCCCATAATCCTCATCACATCACCCTTGGGAATGAGAATGGGGCCATCTGCTAACGCCCTGATAGGATGAGGAGGAAGCCAAGGTTGCTAGAGAGAGTATGTCTTTGATTCCAAAGTCCCATCTCTTCAAGGTCATGAGATGTGCTGCTTCTTGGCCCCCAAGGTCTGTCTCCAAAGCAAATGAAGGTCAGCCTCACAGAACATGGAAGACATTCCCAAGGCAGTGCTGGGGGGCAGGGATGGGGGGTCGGGGTGGGTGGATGGAGGACCGCTGGGCATCAGAAGAGAAAGGGACAGAATGGATCTATCTTGCTCATCTCAGGTGAGGCTGGTACCCTGTGGGTCTCTCCGGCAGCCTGCTTTCTACTCGTGCAAGCCCGTGGAGGCCCGGAGACAATACACACACCTGCTCATACACACGGGGACCACTTGCTGCCTCTGAAGGGCAGGTGTGAGCAGGTGGGAGGTGGATACAAAAGGCCATGAACAAGAACCCACATCTTGAGAGCTTAAGCTTTCTCAAGCTAATGGTCCAAACAGCAGAGCAGATGAAGAACGCAAAGGAACGAGGCAAAAAGTTTTCTTAACAACTGTGGTGTCGGCCCTGAAGACAAAACCACCCGGCTGCAGGCAGCTCGGAGCTCCGGCCGCCTGGACCCCTCCTCTTGCTGCCCTCCGCATCTGGCGCAAGCGCAGTGCCGTGCTCAGCCCTCTCCGCCCCAGCTGGTGCCCTGGCCTGACTCCAAGGCACAGAAAGGCCATGCAGTGTTCTCTCTCCTTTATGGTCCTCAGACGCTGTGAGTCATGCGTTTGTATTTTTAGCAACACACAGGAATCTGCTGCATGAGAAGGAATCAGAGGGACACTTGCACGATTAACCTAACAAAGACAGTTAATTTGGATCAAACACACAGGGAGGGGACTGGCCAGACCATGTTCCTGGAGCCAGGAAAGGTGGCAGGGCTGGCAGTGCCCCTGGGATGAACGTGCCCCAAGGATTTCCCTGGCCAGTGACATGGTGCTGCCTTTCTCGGAGGGTGGTGGGCAGGGTCCTGGAGCCCTGGGCATTGTGGACACCGGCCTGGCTCAGAGCAAGCCTGCCCCACTTGGAAAGGTTGGAGAGCTGGCGCCTTCCTGTTGAGTACTCAAGCCGCCAAACAAGCTGCATGGCCCCCTGGGAGTGCTGCCCACTCTTATCCCACGGTTTTCTTCCCCATCCCCATTCTCCACCCTCAACCTCATCCCATGCCCATCACCCAGGAAGATCTTGACACACCCAGGTATCTCACTGAATACATGGCACGTATTTTCTCATCGACTTAATCCTTCCTGATAGCCCTGGGAAGTAGTCACTAAATCCATCCCATTTTGCAGATGAGTAAACTGAAGACCAGAGAGATTTGGGTCTGACCTCCTCAGAGGGTAACCTGAGGATGAGAGCAATCTTGAGGGCTCCCTAGACTCCCCCCAGGGCTCAATAGTGGCCTCTGAGGGGTGACCAGTCACCACAGCCAGAGAAAAGGAGGTCTGTTCCTACAGTTGGGGGTCTGTCTCCCAACTCACTCTGCTTTTTTTTTTTTAAGTAGATTCTGAGTTAAGGCAGAGATTTCTTTTAAGCCTTTTTTAACTGATTCAAAAAGCAGGTGAAAATATCTTAGGTCCCCAGGAGTAAGGGTCTGTGTTAAGGAACAAAAGCAGGTAGGGGGCACAGTCCGGAGTTAGGGCGCCGGGCCTTCTGGAGCTTGGTGAGGGAGGCCCGGCCACAGGGGAGGACACTGGGGCCCTGGCCGAGCCTCCGTGCTTGCCAACTGTGGGAACCTGGGCACAGCCCCCAGGGGCCTGCTCTCCGGTCCTACCCTAGCTGACAAGCCACGCCCGACCCGCCTGTGAGGGGAACGGAGAATTAAATGGAGCCTGTCCCCCTGGGTGTGGCACGGGGCGCCCCATATCAGTCTCTTGTAGCCGCTGTGACAGCTTAGCATAGGCCTGGGGCGAAAGCAGCAAAGATTTCTTCTCTGTTGGTCCTGGAGGCCCAGAGCCTGGCATTGGCTGGGCTGTGCTCTCTCTCAGGGGCTTGAGAGCACGATCCTTCTTGCTTGCTTTTTTTGGTCTCTGATTTCGTGGCTTGTGGTTGCATCCCTTCAGTTCTGTCTCCATCGTCAGTCACATGGCCTTGTCTTCTGTCTCTCTCGTCTCTCTCAGCCCCTCTCTTATAGGATACTTGTGATTGCATTTAGGTCCCATCATAAAAAAACAAGATTGCAAGTTAATCACATCTGCAAGAACCTTTTATCTAAATAAGGTCACCTTCATAGGTTCCCTGGGATTAGCACATGGACATATCTATTTTTGGGGGGTGGGGGCTGGGGGTTGAGGAGGGGAACACCAACACACTCCTTGCTGGAAACAGCCTGGTTCCCCAGTTCTCCTGGGAAAAGCTGAAACTCTTGACCTTGGTATCCAAGATCCTCTTCAGTCTGGTCCCTGATTCCCTCTCTAGTTTCATCATTTATGTTGATTCTAACATATATTGCATGCTTAGTCGCTCAATCAGTTCTGACTCTTTGTGATCGCATGGACTG
This sequence comes from Madoqua kirkii, assembly GCA_006408675.1. Classification (NCBI taxonomy): domain Eukaryota; kingdom Metazoa; phylum Chordata; class Mammalia; order Artiodactyla; family Bovidae; genus Madoqua; species Madoqua kirkii. Next base: position 24,818 of record SJYC01049063.1, read on the forward strand.
TATTTTATTTAACTGATTCAAAAAGCAGGTGAAAATATCTTAGGTCCCCAGGAGTAAGGGTCTGTGTTAAGGAACAAAAGCAGGTAGGGGGCACAGTCCGGAGTTAGGGCGCCGGGCCTTCTGGAGCTTGGTGAGGGAGGCCCGGCCACAGGGGAGGACACTGGGGCCCTGGCCGAGCCTCCGTGCTTGCCAACTGTGGGAACCTGGGCACAGCCCCCAGGGGCCTGCTCTCCGGTCCTACCCTAGCTGACAAGCCACGCCCGACCCGCCTGTGAGGGGAACGGAGAATTAAATGGAGCCTGTCCCCCTGGGTGTGGCACGGGGCGCCCCATATCAGTCTCTTGTAGCCGCTGTGACAGCTTAGCATAGGCCTGGGGCGAAAGCAGCAAAGATTTCTTCTCTGTTGGTCCTGGAGGCCCAGAGCCTGGCATTGGCTGGGCTGTGCTCTCTCTCAGGGGCTTGAGAGCACGATCCTTCTTGCTTGCTTTTTTTGGTCTCTGATTTCGTGGCTTGTGGTTGCATCCCTTCAGTTCTGTCTCCATCGTCAGTCACATGGCCTTGTCTTCTGTCTCTCTCGTCTCTCTCAGCCCCTCTCTTATAGGATACTTGTGATTGCATTTAGGTCCCATCATAAAAAAACAAGATTGCAAGTTAATCACATCTGCAAGAACCTTTTATCTAAATAAGGTCACCTTCATAGGTTCCCTGGGATTAGCACATGGACATATCTATTTTTGGGGGGTGGGGGCTGGGGGTTGAGGAGGGGAACACCAACACACTCCTTGCTGGAAACAGCCTGGTTCCCCAGTTCTCCTGGGAAAAGCTGAAACTCTTGACCTTGGTATCCAAGATCCTCTTCAGTCTGGTCCCTGATTCCCTCTCTAGTTTCATCATTTATGTTGATTCTAACATATATTGCATGCTTAGTCGCTCAATCAGTTCTGACTCTTTGTGATCGCATGGACTGTATGTAGCCCAACAGGCTCCTCTGTCCATGGGATTCTCCAGGCAAGAATATTGGAATGGGTTGCCATGCTCTTTTCCAGGGGATCTTCCCAAACCAGGGATCAAACCTGGGTCTTCTATGTCTCCTGAATTGCGGGCAGACTCTTTACCCGCTGAGTAATCTGGGAAACTCTCATCATTTATTGCAAACTTATAAAACATGAATCTGATACACACCATCATTGTCATCATATTAACCATTGTCTATTAATCACCTCTTCCAGGAGGCAGTATTGTCTAAGAAACGCCCTGACTTAGAAGATACAAACCACCCTTTGGTATCTGCTCTGACTGGCCCCTTAGGTAGTTTTTCTAACATTTTTGGGCCTCCGTTTTCCTTCACAATCACTTGACAATCTGTGTAATGAAGTGGTTGAGCTTTGCACACATAAAGGAAGGTTAAGCCTATGTCTCAGGTACTTATCTTACAGGATTGTAGGGAAGAGGGAATGAAGATGGGAAAGCACTTTGGTAAATTAAAAACAGTGATACAAACAAAGTGTATGATAATTCTCCTCCCCCTGGGATGTGGCCACCTGGATGCTGGGTGGGCCTGAGCTTCCTGAGACAGACTTGTCATTTATCACATCAGCTCCCTTTGGTCCTGGTAGAAAGTGCAGGAGCGATTTCTGAGGGCGTGAGTGGCGGCACCTCACAGCCCCTGCTTTGGTTCAGAGCTGTTTCACCCTCTCTCTGGCTGCCTTGTACTCTTGGGAGGCCCACAGAACACCCCTGAGTCCCCAGGATGCTCAAAAGGGGAGCAGCCTTGTGTGAGATGTCCCACTGCAACATCAACAGCACCTGAGCCAGGGGGATGCTCCAGGACCCAGCCCCCTGCAGCCAGCCTTTGCCCGGGGAGCAGGCCACCTGGAGAGGCTCTCCCCACCACTCCCAAAGCGCCAGCTAAAACTCCTTCACTCTGTTACTCAGCAGTGCTGGGCATCGCAAGAGAAGCTGCCAACTGCCTACCACCTGGCAGGCATGATCTGAATCACCAGGTATGAGGAAGCTGGTCATTGAAGGTCACGTCCAACCCACTGGTCCCAGCTCCACTCCCCTGGCGTCTACCCGTTGCCTTGACCTGGTGGTCCATTTTTTGCAAAGTCCCCCCTCTCTGTCTGACTGGCATATGCATGTCGGCACCCAAGTCCCTCACCCCGTTCAGGCCTCTCAGTGTCTTGCGGGCTGATCTCACAATGGTTCTATTGAGATTGCCCTCAGTTTTAGTTTTCACGTTTATAAGCATAAAAATAGCATGACAATATCAACTGCGTTTCTGAAAGAGTCTCAATCACCCGTGAGTCCTAGTTTCCACCTAGGCCTCCCCCCTCCCCCCTCTTACCTGCATCACACACATCTTTTTTTTTAGTATTTATTTATTTGCGTGCATTGGGCCTTAGTGGAGGCACCCAGGATCTTCACTGTGGAGTTGGAGCATAGTCATCGGTGGCATGTGGGATCTTAGTTCCCTGACCAGGGATCCAACCTTGCTCCCTTGCATTGGAAGGTGAGTTCTTACCCCTGGCCTACTGGGGAGTCCCACACACACCTTACGGCCCCCTTGCTGCCTGCTTTCAGTCATCTCTGATCTGGTCACACTCATGTGTGCCTCCTGCTTAGTCGCTCAGCCGTGTCTGACTCTGCACCCGTGGACTCTAGGCTGCTAGGCTTCTCTGTCCATGGGACTTTTGCCAAGCAAGAATACTGGAGTGGGTTGCTTTTTCCTCCTCTGGGGGATCTTTCCGACCCAGGGATCTAACTGGCGTCTCCTGCATTGGCAGGTGGATTCTTTACCTCTGAGCCATCTGGGAGCCCGATCTCATCCAACTCGATTTTTTCCAATACTGCTGTGTATTTGTCAACTTGCACCTCCCAGACCCTGAATCCTTAGCTCTCAGATCTGCCAGGTTAGTTGCCCTGGGTTGTTCCTTCTCCTCACTGTACCCGCTCCTTCCCCACCCTCTGGCTAGGACCTTGGTTGCCCCGTGTCTGATGTCCTCTCTCGAGCTGTAGTCCAGCTCATTTACCCTCCTCTGTGGTGCTTTCCAAGCAATTCCAGTTTGTTTCCTGGACTTCAGGAGACCTGTGCTGTGAATTTGCCTTATACAGGAACCATGTGGTTCTCTATGCTGAAATTGAAGCTCTTATACTTTGGCCACCTGATGTGAAGAGTTGATTCATTGGAAAATACCTTGATGCTGGGAAAGATTGAGGGCAGGAGAATGGGCTGACAGAGGATGAGACGGTTGGATGGCATCACCAACTCAATGGATATGAATTTGATCAAACTCTGGGAGATGGTGAAGGACAGGGAAGCCTGGCGTGCTGCAGTCCACAGGGTCTCAGGGAGTTGGATATTACTTAGCAACTGAGCAACAATAACAGTGTGGTTCTCTATTACTTTTTAAAAATATTGAAAATGTTATCTGGGCTGTGGGATGATGAACAATACTTTATTTCTCCCTTTGAGTTGTTATTATTGAAGAAAGTTGGATCTATATTTAATCTGTAAAATTTTTTCTAACCTTATATCATGAAGATTTTCAAATGAATCTATTTAAAAGAGGTTTTTCCTCTAAACTGGACGGTTCTTTCCATAGGGCAGGGATGTGGTCCTGCCTGCAATCAGGTGAGCCTGCCCTGCAGGTGTGTGTGAGATGCTGCTGCCGAGTCCTCTCTACCGCAAGGAGATCTGCCTTTTTCCTTGACAGGTCTACCAGGAGGACAAAGAAGTAACATTTATTGAGCACCTGCTGTATGCAATGGACTGTGCCAGTTATAGGCTGTTTCTTAGCCCTCAGAATCCTCAGACCTGGGAGGGCAAAGGACCTAAACCAAACCCAAGATAGGCTGCTCAACAGAAGAATTGAGAGTAAAATAGAGGAGGGGGACTCATGTGGGCAGGAAGGGCAGTGGGGGTTCCACCTGGAGTTAACATTTTAACTGAGTTGTGGCTAGGAGGGTGAGGGTAAGTAGGCAGAGGCTTCTAGGTTGGGGACATGGAGGTGTGAAAGAGCCCATGGGGCCTGGGGCTTCAAGGAGCTGGAAAACTAGGCAAGGTCAGATGGCGAAGGGTGTTGGGTTCCAGGCTAAGGATTTGGCAGCAAATGCACTCAGGTTGGAATCAAAAGGGCTCCACAGGGGAACAGGTCTGTGCAGGGGAACATCGCTGGGTAGAAAGAATGTAGGGGAGGTGGGAGGGGGTACTGATTAGGAGGTAGGTGTACAGGCTCATGGGAAATGGTCGAAGCCCACGTGGGCAGGAGCGGTGAAGACGGGAAATGGGTCGGAAATACTGCACAGGCAAAATCCAAAGGTGATAGGCGGGCTTACAGACCTCATGTGAGGAGGGAGCAGCACGGTCCCCATCACTTCTTGAAGAGCTTCTTTTCAACCCCAAGGTGGTTTCACTCTTAACATCCCGCTTGCAGTTCAGTGGAGCCCGAGTCTCAGGTAGTGGTGCTGAGTCCTGCCTACAGAGTTTCCTGGTTTTGAGGACCTTAGGAAATGGGGGCCACAGAGGGCTGGGGATCAAGCCTTCTGGTATTTTAGCACATCAGGGAGGGGATTAGAACTTGACTTTTTTTCTCTCCCACTTTAGCCTCTTCTGTGCTGTTTCTTTTCTTTTTTTTTTTTTTTTAGACCTCTGTGCTGGGTGCCCATTATGGAAAGTGCTGTTTATGTCCAGGGCCCCTTAAAAAAGGCAGCTCACGGCTCCCTGGCTGCGGTCCTCTCTGCTTGTTTCCCTGGCAACCGGAGGCAGGGAAAACAGAACCTGTCAGATGGAAAATGTCAGTTACAGCAGATCTGGGGAGAGGAAAGATCGGGTGGGGTGGAGGGAAGGAGAGGAGGGGGGAGAGCCGAAGGGGAGGGCAAGCTGGCGGGGACTGTCGGGGTTCGTCCTGACGCCCACCCTGGGCTGGTGCCCTGGCTGGCCCAGGCAAGCTGGCCAGTGGGGAGCCTGGCTTCTTGAGGGAGGAGGCTACCACCCAGAGCAGGGGGCCTGGAGCCTCTTGGAGGAGAGGGAGGAGACTGCCAAGCGGGATTAGCAGGATGGTGCCCCGAGGCGGCAGTCCCTTGCTCAGCTGATTATCACATTGTTTCAGAGGTAATTTGGACGGCTTCGGGCTCAGAGCCATTCTGGAAGCCCCTCCAGCCCCGCTGTTTGAAGCTTGGGGCAGCAGAAGGAAGAGTTTGGGCGGAAGAAAGAGATGTCAAATCTTGGCCATCCAAAGACTCCACAACATGCTCCCCACTCCTGCTCTCTATTGATCCCTGTCGCTTGCTTTGTGTCAATTGATCAATGCCTCTGCTGAAGAAAGAAATTGCCCTTTAAAGTGGTTAAGAAAGAGGTTCAGACGGAGCGTTAATATTCATCAAAATGGACCCCTCTCAAAATGAGAAGCAGAAACAAAAGAAGGAGGTTTGCTCAACAGTCTATTACGATGACAGGGAGAAGCAGTCAGTTAATGGGACTGGATGCCAGTGAGGTGTGTGGGTGACTTCTAAGAGTAGGGAGAGCACGTGAGTGTGTCTGCATGCGCGTGCAAGAGCGTGTGTGTACGTGCAGTGTGGGCGGTGGGCATGCGCTCTGCCATCTCCTGCTGTGATCCTCAGAAATTCCGGGAGCCTCCCCAGGCTCCTGATTTCCTGGGAGAAACTCCGCTGGCCTCCCTGGGTGAGCGGACCTTAGGCAGCTGGGGGACAGGCAGACAGACTTGCTGGGTGCCCATTATGGAAAGTGCTGTTTATGTCCAGGGCCCCTTAAAAAAGGCAGCTCACGGCTCCCTGGCTGCGGTCCTCTCTGCTTGTTTCCCTGGCAACCGGAGGCAGGGAAAACAGAACCTGTCAGATGGAAAATGTCAGTTACAGCAGATCTGGGGAGAGGAAAGATGGGGTGGGGTGGAGGGAAGGAGAGGAGGGGGGAGAGCCGAAGGGGAGGGCAAGCTGGCGGGGACTGTCGGGGTTCGTCCTGACGCCCACCCTGGGCTGGTGCCCTGGCTGGCCCAGGCAAGCTGGCCAGTGGGGAGCCTGGCTTCTTGAGGGAGGAGGCTACCACCCAGAGCAGGGGGCCTGGAGCCTCTTGGAGGAGAGGGAGGAGACTGCCAAGCGGGATTAGCAGGATGGTGCCCCGAGGCGGCAGTCCCTTGCTCAGCTGATTATCACATTGTTTCAGAGGTAATTTGGACGGCTTCGGGCTCAGAGCCATTCTGGAAGCCCCTCCAGCCCCGCTGTTTGAAGCTTGGGGCAGCAGAAGGAAGAGTTTGGGCGGAAGAAAGAGATGTCAAATCTTGGCCATCCAAAGACTCCACAACATGCTCCCCACTCCTGCTCTCTATTGATCCCTGTCGCTTGCTTTGTGTCAATTGATCAATGCCTCTGCTGAAGAAAGAAATTGCCCTTTAAAGTGGTTAAGAAAGAGGTTCAGACGGAGCGTTAATATTCATCAAAATGGACCCCTCTCAAAATGAGAAGCAGAAACAAAAGAAGGAGGTTTGCTCAACAGTCTATTACGATGACAGGGAGAAGCAGTCAGTTAATGGGACTGGATGCCAGTGAGGTGTGTGGGTGACTTCTAAGAGTAGGGAGAGCACGTGAGTGTGTCTGCATGCGCGTGCAAGAGCGTGTGTGTACGTGCAGTGTGGGCGGTGGGCATGCGCTCTGCCATCTCCTGCTGTGATCCTCAGAAATTCCGGGAGCCTCCCCAGGCTCCTGATTTCCTGGGAGAAACTCCGCTGGCCTCCCTGGGTGAGCGGACCTTAGGCAGCTGGGGGACAGGCAGACAGACGGCCTTCACTGTGTGATTGTGTTGCTGTTCAGATGGTGTTTATTAAAAAAAAAAGAACACAACCTCGGAGGCAGAGGCAGCCTCCAAAGGAGGAGGAGCCAGGACTGGGTCTGTTTATCCAGAGACGCAGCAGCCCCCTGCAGGGCTTCCAGGGCTGGGTTACCTGAGGGGAGTCTTGGGGGATGCTTCATCAGCGAGGCTGGACATCAGACAGACCAAGCATGGTCCTGCTTCACGGATCTACTAACCCCAGGCTCCTCTGATTCTTGGGTTGTTGGGGTCTGACAACTTGATTTCCAGGTTCCTGGCTAGGGTCAAGGGTGGGAGGGACAGGGTTCAGCCTATAGAGCCTTGGTTTAAGCTATAGAAGGCTGAGGCAGGGACCAGGCTCTCTGGCCCAGGAGTATCCCTGCTGGGTGCACATTTAAGGGGCAGAATAGGGACACCTGAAAATTTAGTATACATCTCTGGTATGCATCCTTGCAAAGGAAACCAACAACACTTCCAAACTTAAGACACAAAAAGAAAAGAAGGCAACAAGGCAACAACAGCAAATCCCGACACAATGACCACCAGACTTGCAGCTTCTGGCGTTTGCTCTCTAGGTCAACCCTTCCAGCAGAGGATCACGGAAACCAGCGCTTTTATTGCAGGGCCAGCTCTCCGCCTGTGTTTCTGGGTGGAGACTCTGCCCCTTTCTCCCATCGTGGGGGACTCACCAAGGACTCCCACAGTGGGGCACGCCATCCGCTCACCCTGCAGCTGAGCGGGGAGCACAAGCTGGTGGCTCGAGCTTCTGGAGGTGACTGTCCTGTCCTCGCGGGCCCTGACTGTCTTGAAGAAAGCTGCCCTGCTTGGGGGCATAAATCACCACTCCATGGGCCTCCCTCATAGACCATATGGACCTTCCTGTCAGGCTGGGACAGACTTAAATGATGACATTTTTCATCTTGATTGACAATTACCTTCCCCTGGAAGTTGGGGAACAGCCTGGCTACAATTACATCTTGTACAATAAAATGAGGGAAATAAAAAAGAGGGTCATTATTTTATGAAGATGGTCTCTGACAGTTGGCTAAGGAGGTAATCTTTATTCCCGCTGCTCTCGTGCTTTATTATTTTATTAAGAGTTAACTCTCGATTATCCACATGTGAGCCAAGAGATGACTCTATCCCTACAGCTGTTAGGTCTTACTATTTTATTATTATTGGTTTGGGTTTGTCCCCAGGCTCCATTATGGGCATAAAAAAAAAAGCCAGGATTCCTCATGCTTCTCAAGTGCCCATTTTGAATTATGTGCAGTAACTGTTTATAAAGTCAATATCACGCCTCCCCTCTTGGGTGAGTGGCTTTTTTTTTTTTTTTCCACTGTGGTAACACATGCATTGCCTAAAAGCTCCCACTTAAACCATTTTAAATACACTTCAGTGGCATTTGGTACACTTGAGGTGCTGTGAGACCATCACCACTATCTAGTCCCTAAACATTTTTTATCACCGCAAAAGGAACACCCACAACACACAGTTGTGTACCGCAGATAGGGTAGGGTGTCCCTGGAGCAAGAGAACCAGACGTGGCTTTCTTGCCATCGAAAGAGAAGCCTTTTTGGTCTAAGCCGTTTTGTGATCTACGTTTGGCCATGATGTTTGCCCTTAAACTGATCGCAGTTATCAGTGATCGTAGGGAAAGTAACAGAATGCAGCAACAAAGAAAACGCGGTCAAGAAACTATATGGGCGGGGTGGGTGGGGTGGGAGGGAGGCCCGAAAGAGAGGAGACCCATGTCTGCGTAGAGCTGGTTCACTCTGGTGTCCCGCAGAGACTAACACACGGCTATAAAGCAACTGTCGTTCAGTCATTCAACTGTGTCCGGCGATTTGCAACCCCAGGGACTGCTCCTCTGTCCTCCACTATTTTCCTGGAGTTTGCTCATATTCCATTGAGTTTGTGATGCTATCCAACCATCTCATCCTCTGCTGCCCCCTTCTCCTTTTGCCTTCAATCTTTCCCACCATCAGGGTCTTTTCCAATGAGAGGTTTTTTTGTTTTTTTTTTGTTTTTTCCACTGAGGCTCTTTGCAACAGGTGGCCAAAGTACTGGAGTTTCAGCTTCAACATGAGTCCTTCCAGTGAATATTTGGGGTTGATTTCCTTTAGGACTAACTCCTTGATCTCCTTGCATTCCAAGGGATTTTCAAGAGTCTTCTTTGGCACCATAATTAGAGAGCATTCATTCTTCAGCACAGTTACACTTCAATAAAACAAAACAAAATAATAGGTTGGAGATAAAACAGAGTCCTAATTCCTCCTCAAGAATTTATCGATACATCACAATCTGATACGGTCTTTAAGCTCTGATACGGTCTTTAAGACCCCTCCCGAGGTGGAGGATGAAATGATGATGCTGATCCTCCTGACTTTAATCAACTAAGGCTTGGACTCTGTCCACCATTGCCCTGTGAATTCTCTGCTCAAGCCCCTTCACGATCAGTCACACTTAGCTTAAAAATTCCCCAATTTTGCCATTCAGGGAGCCACTGGGTAATACCTTCCGTAGTCTCCTTACTTGCTGCTAGTAGTGAGGAATCCTTTCTTCTCCCAACCTTTGACTTGATTGTGTCTTTTGGTTCGACATCCACCAAGAGGTGAACCCAGTTTTCAGGTAAGAGTTCTGCCCCTCTCCTGTCTTTCTCCAGCCCCCGCAGCCTTCACTCTGCTTTCTGTCTCTATAGATTCACCCTTTCTAGACCCTTTGTTTGAAGGGACTCATGCAGTATGTGGACAGCCTCCAGCATCAACAGTGGTTTGCTTTGTCACCTTGAGAAACATCTTTCTGAGGCCAGATTGCAAATGAGCGGGCTTCCCCTCTGATTCTCCCTACTCAGGTGGGGTGGAGAGGGCAGTCAGGTACAGCAATGCTGGTCTGGAAGCAAAAATTGACTTTAGATAATCCACGAAGTGGATAATCAGCCGTGGAAAATTGAGAGGTGATGATGCTCATTTATACCCACTCTGATAGAGATACACACTGCAGGGGGTGGTGGGGGCAGGGGGCGGGGAGAGACTGAGAAGGGGGAGGGCTCAAACTGGGACAGAGCAAGAGGGGTTCAGGTCCTCTGAGGGGACTTCAGTAGCCTCTGCCAGAATGGGGAGGCTGTCAGCCGGAGCTGACTACTGGAACGGACACGTCTCAGCCCCTCACTCACACGCCATCTTTCTTCCAAGAGGCAGGACTCACAGTCTAATGTCAAGAGCAGTATCCTCGGGCCCTGAATTAAAATGCTCCCATTCTTTAAAGGGGCTTCCCTGGTGGTACAGATGGTAAAGAATCTGCCTGCAATGCAGGAGACCCAGCTTTGATCCCTGGGTTGGGAAGATACCATGGAACCGGAAATAGCAACCCGCTTCAGTATTCTTGCCTGGAGAATCCCACGGACAGAGGAAACTGGTGGGCTACAGTCCATGGGGTCGCAAACAGTTGGACACGACTGAACGACTAACAGTTTCATGCTTTAAAGATGGAATATTTTTTTAACAGGGCTCCTAGATTTCACAGTGTTAGCAGGCTCCCCAGACTCCATTTTCCCATCAGATTTTCTTCCTGTGAATACTCAGTTTACACTGGCTCAGGACAAAAGTTACATAACCAATAAAAGAGGATTCTAGCTCTGTTTGACTTTCTGTGCGTATTCAGTCTTGGGGGAGAGAGGGTCTCAAAGGGAACTGGGGAAGTGGAAAGAAGATGGGGTGGGGAACAACCAAGGGAGGAACAATCGAGGAATTACTCAGCAGCAGAAGCGGGGCTGTGGTCCCCCAGGGCACCGTCTTCTTATAAGCATCTCCTTGCTATCAAGCTCGCAGGTGCTCATGGGTATTGACCAATTATCTTGGGCAAAAAATAAAGTTTTTATGGCCATCTGCTTGTCCTCCCACCTCCTAAGTCCATGGAGTTTGGAAGGGCCTTGAGCTCCTTATCTCTCAACCTTGGATCTTCTCATCGC